>CABHPR010127686.1:428-27299 GCA_902168415.1 Peromyscus melanophrys
GCCAACACATCAAAATACATATTCTACTGAAAGTACTTCACTGTGGCTTCATGGTTAAATAAAAAAGAAAGGAAAAAAAAAACCTCTGAATTTCATTGTAATTGTATGTTTCAACTTTCTGAATCCTTAAACATCACACATTATTAAATGCATATTAACTTTGTCTTCAGCTTACTACACATTAGAAAGAGACCCAGAGGAAGGCAACTTAACTCTGAAGTTTTCTTTTGCAGGGGCGACTCTCAGAAAGGATAGGAAATTCGGTGCCTGAGGCATTGTTCCTAGGGAACTCTGTTCCTGGAAATACTGAGCAAGGTGGCAGGCATTGGTGATCCATGCAGCAAGCTTCAAAGGTTTTGACTCTGTCACCTTCTCCTTTTAGTCTGTTTTTCTTCCTAAGGCAGGGACATTGATTTTCCTTTTCTAAAATCTGTTCCCAATTTATTCATCTTAGCCTTAGGGCCCGAGTTGCAGCTTGCTATTAAATGCTCAGATAGACACAGGTCTTCTCAGCCTGGCTGGTCATTAAGTGGGACTCGGAGACTAATTTTGGAGCAAAGGTTTTTGTGAAGAAGTGAATTTCACTTTGTGGAGATCATGTCCTTCAAGCTAACACGATTCCCTCTGAGCTCGCTGTCTCTGTCTCCTACATCTGGTGGAAAGTGGAACAGCCTCCTTCTATTCAGAAGAGAGAGCTGTCTACTGAGACAGCACTTTCTTAGTTAGGCTGATCCTTTTGATCTTCCAGAACAGAGTCTTTATCCAGGATCTAGACTGTTACATCAAAAATGAAAAATTACCTTGTGTTTTGTGATTTTTATCTTGAGGACCAAGTGAAACAGCAATATAGCTAATCGGCTTAGGGCAAAATCACACCCTCTGCACACCCAGACCAAACACTGCCCAAAACAACAGATATACTATGCTTTGTAATGGAAATTGTAATAGAAAGTGGAGACTTTCCTTTCTTCTCATCATTACTAAAGCATATGAAAGTTCCGATTTTTATACATGATAGTAACTTAACAATAGTAGCTTTCAGATGATTTAAGACCCCAAGGTCAACCACCCAAGAGAACCTACATACATAGAATAAAATGTGAGTGCTGATTCTGGGACCGCATAATGTATGAGAGCTGGTATCCTAGTCTGCAAAGAGAAAGCTGTGTTAGGGAAAGGGATTTTTCTATCGTGCCCAGAAATACAGCCCAGAATTCACCTTTACACCATACTTTCTCATAAACAGTCTAAAACTCAAGTTGCAGAGGTATTTCTTTCCTACTGTTAGCCCTCCATGCTTAATGAGATTGCTATTTTCTCCTGAATAATCACAAAGAGATTAAAAAACATAACAGTTAAACAATTTAAATTAAAATGTTATACAGTCTCAAAATCATATGCTTTAAGAAATATTTCCATTGCACGAGCAATTAATACATCAGAATGAACTTGGTTTTATCCTCATTATTTGACAGCTGAGATTGTTGTATTCAAAGGTAATTGTTTTATATTAGACTTCCTATTATCTGTTCAACAAAGATGCAGAAACTGAAAACTAAAAGGAAAACCATTTGAGTTTGTTCTGACACTATAAGATGAATTAAGGAGTTCTCATTATGAATTGGAGAAAGATAAATATAATAATTATTATATTGAGGTTCTAAATGTTAATGTTAAAGAATGTAAAAAGAATCAAGGGAGGGAGAAAGCTATCGAAATTTGGCCTGGGTCAGCTTTCCTGTCCCATAGAGAAGACACTATCTCTGAGAGCAGATTTCCAGGACCTTGTTCTTACAATCTTCCTACCTCCATTGTGGGATATTTTCCTGAGACTGATAAGTAGGACTTGTACCGTAAATGTAATGATTGTAATGGTCACCACAGGTCAATTGTTGTCTAGATTTTGGCCAGTTGCCGTTTTCTGTAATGATCTCCATCTACTGTATAACAATGTCTCCTTGATAAGGGTCGAGAGCTGCACTTAGCCGTGGGTATAAGAGTAAGTGTGTTTAGCATGCAGTTAGTGATTATACTAGTTTAGGAAGTGGCAATGCCAATGCCAGTTGATGTGCCAGTGTGAATGGGGGTCACCTAACAAGAATCCACATCTAGATGAAGAGCTACAAACAATAGCTGCTAAGAGAGGGAGATTCAATCTTCTCCAGAGGTGAATCCCTGAAAGTGTATCAAATGCCATGCTGTAAACAATGTACAGTGGTGTTCAGGAGGCAACTGGACAGTTTGAGACAATCAGCAATTGTCACAGCCTATATGATCTTGGAGCAGGGCCTTGTGACTCTTCTAAAATTAGGAATTTCCTGAGACTCATCATTTGAGGACTTCCTTCTAAATTATGATTAGTTCCTGAGTTTCAAGGTCTCAAGGGGCCTCCTTCCAGGATGGAATGTTTCAAATCGGAGGAAGTTGCCACAAAGCTTTTAGGCATGTATACTTTGCACACTGACCACTTAGAACAATTAGCATTTTCATTTTCTTCTTGTTATTTTGTGTTTTGTCTTCTGGAAACAATTGTCTCTTCACTGTTTTTGTGTTGTTTTGTTTTAGTTTTTTTTTTTTTTTTTTAGAAGACTATAAATCATTTTTCCCTGTTTTCTGAGACTCACCTGGTATTTCCACGGTTGAAGCAAAATACTTTATCCTGATTTTTTTTTCTTGTTTCAACTTCTCCAATTGACAATGGAATTGATGGAGTGGAGTGTCACAGGGTTTGTAAGGCCCGAATTAGTAAATGGTATATTTCTAGCATACAGAGGAATGTCTGGCATCCCTTTTGTGAGCATTACCCCTTTGGCTAAGCAATCAGGAGCCCACCAGTCATCAGAATGGAACTGTATGCTAGTTGGTGAGGAGGAGAAGTGTAGCTAAGGAAACTATTCAAAGTAGTTGGAGGTCGTTGTACATTTACCCACTGCATAGCAGAAACGTAGTGTTACATCTTTCAATGTAAAATTGTAGCTCTGGTTCTTTGAAATTCCTTTCCTGTTGACTCCCTTCCAGCCATATCCTCATACACTATCACACTAACACATTTACTTCGTTAACATAATGGTAATGAACTCGACATCACATTTTGCTGGAAATACAGTGACTTTGTAGTAAACTTTAGTTTCCACTAACACCAATTATGGATTTATATTTTTAAAGCTCATATTTCCAGTATGCAGGCTTACATGCACATATACACCACCACCACCACCACTACCTCCATGACTACATTGACAACATAACCTTCTGGGAGATGATACAGAAAGCTGCTATCAGTTTGACAATGCAGTCTATTGCCACTTTCCTTTCAAAGCCCCACTGTGTAGAAGACTCAGTAATAAGTATGGGACTTTCAGAAGTGATACAATTTTCAGTTCAAACAGAAAGTTGATCGACTGCATCATATACTTACTGGGGAGGAAAATAAGGTCCAAATTATGCTATAGTGAATCACACTGTTAAACAGATGTAGAAATAAAGCATAATTAATACAAACTGCAGACACACAATGGCTTTTCACAGGTGGTATTCAACTCTTAAAGAATAATTAATAGAGTATATCAAGGAAGTTAGGGTAAGGAATGCAAACTCCCTGGAAGCAGGCAGATGTTTATTGACAGCTTAAATCAGCCAGCATTAGTTATGTGATCTGGAGGAAGTTCCTTGACCATTTGCAGCTGGAGTCTTCTAGTATTCTAATTTAAAGGGCTCTGCATGCCTTCTAAACACACTATTTCCTTAGTCATCCTCTGTTTCTACAAATACCTTCCATCACGTCAAGTTCTTTGCTTGATACTTCTGTTTCTAGTTGCTCTTTAGGCCCGGGTGCCACACTTCATCCTCACATATCAAAGACAAACCGTGTAAAACCCTCTCAACAATTCCTTTCCAAGTAGGATTTCCCTGTATTTTTTTTTTTATCTTCCTCTTTGAAATTACCTCTCAATCAGCCACATAAGTCAGAAGAGTGAGAAGAAACCTCTCTCTTCTGTCTCTTCAACTAGTTACCAAGGGCAAAAATTTTCAGCCTTCAGTATTTGTTCAACTCCCTATTCTTCCTCATCATTGACTTGCACCCTAGGTTGACTTTTCATCTGTATTATTTGAAAGTTGATTTCTTATTTTTTTTTCAAATGAGTTCATTGCATCAGTTTAGTGTCCTCAAAGCCCTCCAGTCATTCCTAAAGCATGCCATTGTAATGCCAGGGCTTTGCTGAAACTCTTCTGTGGTTTCCCAGGGCCTGTAAACCCCAGTGCAAGCTCATTTGCATTGCACAGACTAGTGGTCTTGGCTGGACCTGTCATTCATCACACCACTCTTCACTGTCTGCATGAATCATATCTGTTCTAGTGAAGTTCATCCTATCTCCAAATGTTACATTTTGTAGCTTGCCCTCTTTGCTGGTATTTATGTTCTTTGCATGGAATGTGCTCTCTCTCTCTCTCTCTCTCTCTCTCTCTCTCTCTCTCTCTCTCTCTTTCTCTCCATTTCTCATGCATTATACATTTTTATTCTTCAGATATGACCTTAAATATGTTCAATTTGACAGTATTTTTGGCTGCAGATCTGGGAAGATTTTCAAGTTTTTGTGTTTCAGAAGCATCTTGCATAAAGGTACTTGTTATCCAGCTATCATCTGTAAGATTCTATTCTGCACTACATAACAAGGTTCTAGAGGACACACTGAATACATCATGCATCTGATGCTAAGTATGGCATGCAGTAGCTGACCCACAGGTGATCACCAGCAAATCTTCACCAACACCTGGAACATCAGGAAAATCTGCACTGCTTTTCACCTCTTCTTCCTCTGCCCCCTCTCTCTTTATGTGTCTTTCTTTCTTTTGATCTTTTGAAAGTGTCCCATTATAACACAGGCTGGGCTCAAACTCATTGTGCAGCCAAAGCTGCCCTTGGGACTTGATCTTCCTGCCTCTACTTCCCAAGTGCAGGTATAAGAGGACATTTCTGGTATGATGGGTCTTTGCCATTGTGCTAGGTTCTCCATCTCCCCGCCCCCCAAAACACTTGATACTGAAGGATAAAAGAGGATACGTTGTGTTATAGCTTCCTAGGCAACATACAGTCTTATTAAGAAGATGAACCCCATTGGTTATACATGCTTAGTGAATTATGAATACCTTTGGAAAAGACTAATTTTTTTTTTTTACTCACATGTAATGCAACTGTGATCTAGTTTGATGAACAAATAACCCCTCTTTTTTGAGATAAGGCTGTTGATCAAACCATCTTCAGATGTCTGGTGTTTGCTGAACATTAGGGTTGTTCCATAAAGCATCCATACCCAGTGCCAGCTAGGAATGGCAAGACCAGAGACTACTCCAGAAGTTTCAATGGCATCAGTTGGATTCCTTTGCGCAAAGCTTCTTCAGACAGTAGTGAACCTCGTGTCAGGTTTGGGGGGAATAGGAAGCTCTCAAAGATGTAGTGGGATTGCATCATAAAGTTGGCCAGTAGGTGATACTGACATTTTTTTTTATGAATTGTAAAACAGGCAAAGATGAAGAGTCACCTTAAAAGACATCTAACGACTTTTCCAAAGCAGAACCATGTCACTATAATGACACAGTGGTAATGAGTTCACGGATGTAACCACCATTCATGAAGGTTCCCACTGGAGCAGAAAGGCACAGCTTTTAGGCACATAAATTTTACAATATTTTCTGGAACAGTGTTATGTAGTCATTTTAAATGAGTTTCTGTCCTCTTCAGTGAGATTTTTATCTAACAACTCTGAAGAATGTAATCCACACTTACGGCAATATTCGTATAGCATTACAAAATATATATTATATAATCATTGGATTTCAGTTACATACCAATTGCTGGTGTGTTTATGCTGTATTTACTCAAATTGGAACTGTCATTTTGGCATCTGAAGTTTGTGCCATTGACCGTGGCCTTAAATATGAAATGTCCAGTGCCAGGCTGGCTAAAGATGAGCTGAGGCAGACATTAGAAATCCTGATTCCCCATCCTTTATTATGCTGCTTCTTCTGGTTGGTGACGCTGTTGCAGAATATCATACCAAGTCTGAGAAAATGGATTGTTGTCAGGCTAGTCGCAACCAGGCCTTTGACACAGTGTAAGCACAGTGAATTCTACCTTCACATTAGTATTCTTCCTCAGTGGGATATACTTTAACTATCAATCCAATTCTAATTTTACTTTTTTTGTTAAGACTTTACTTTCTACTTCCCATTTCCTCTCAAAACACATAAAACTCTTGTATTGTGAGAACTCCAGACACAATACAACCTTTACAAAAATCAATACATATTATTTTAGGTAGTATTAAGATCATAGTGCACCCAAGCATGGAGTAGAGTGTGACCATAGATACCCTATTCCTAGATGTATATATAAGGTCTCCCTACCCACAGCGTGAAACAGAGATATACATCTTCCCATTCATACTAGCATTGACATTATCACTCAACTTTCATCATTTATAATTGGATTTCCTTTCTGTATGTATACCTATATATTTGGATAGATATATAATAATATATATCCACCAGTTTGCTATCATCCATAATAATCCCACTCTCCTAACATATTTTATGAATTCTTTCTATTCATTTTTACTTGTTCTGAGTCCATGAAATGGATTAATCTTTGTGCTCTTTCCATGTTAGCTTTTCCTAGAATGCTATAGTGTTAGAGTTCGGCAACCTCTACCTTTTTTTTATTATTATTATTATTATTATTATTATTATTAACTTATTTATTTTACATCCTGACCACAGTTTTCTTTTTCTCCTCCTATTCCCTCCCTCCACCTCTCCTCCACCCCTCCCCAATCCACTTCTCCTTTGTTTCTGTTCAGAAAAGGGCAGGCCTCCCATGGGTATCAACAAAATATAGCATATCAAGTTGCAGTAAGGCTAAGCACCTTCCCATGTATTAAGGCTGGGCAAGGCAATCCAGTAAAGGAATAAAGCCAGCCAGGGCATTGGGGGCAGCCCCTGCTCCCCTTGTTATGAGTCCCACAAGTAGACCAAGTTACAGAACTGTCATGTACATATATGGGACCACCTAGGTAGGTCTGATTTCTTTCAGACTTAGTAAAATACTCTTAAGCTTATTGATTATGTATTTTCATATCTTGATAGCTCACTCCATTTTAGTAATGAACAATACTTTATGATCTGGATGTAGTCTAGGTTATTTCTCCAGCCATTTTTTTTTCTGAAGGGGGTCTTGCTTTCTTTTAAGTTTGGGTGTTAATGAAGAATGAATTAATAATTATATCTTTGGTGATTTTGTGTATATGATTTCCAGTTCTCTTGAGAAACTACTTTGAAGTGGTATTACTCAATCATGTATTAAGTGCACAGCATATGTAGGTCATGTGAGACACTGGCAAATGGTTGGCTACAGGGACCACAACAATTAACCTTCTCATCATCAACCATGGAGAATGTCTATGCACTGCATCCTAGCAGGCATTGTATTATCAGAGCTGTGGATTCTGCAGATTCTAATAAGCAGGCAAGGTCTTCTTATTCTGTCTTACATTGCTTCCTCACAATGGCCTCTGATACTTAATATTATTTAATATGCTTAGCTTGACACCTGTGCATTTTCCTCTGTTCATCTTCCTTGGGAAAATGTCTATTCAAGTAATTTTTCTACATTTCACCCAGGTGGTTCAATGCTTCTGTGTAATCATGCTTTTGAGACAACTCCTTGAAACAGATAGACCCCAGTGATGTCTAAACAATGCATAAATTGCAGAGCCTATAAAGCTGACTATTGAGAAATAGGTAAAGTTTTCTATATACAGAAAACTAATTACTATGAAAATTATCCTCTCAGACAGAGTCCAAGACACTAACCAATAAGTAACTGAGAACTGTACTTCCTGTGAGGACAGAATCAAATAAAACAATCCTAAAATTTTATCAACATATGAGCCAGCTCAGATTTCAGGCTGCCATGCTAAAAGGAAAACACCAAAGATTCCTCCTTGGAGTCTCTATAAATTGGGGAGACTGAGCCTATAATAGAGGAAACTGAGGGAGTGAGATTTATAGTGTGGAATATTGAATAAAAGGAAGCCATGAGAGAGAGAGAGAGAGCTCCAAAAATATACAGAAGATTCCTGAACCATGGATTTGAACCCTTTGGCTGTAATGGAAGTAATTCCAATGAAGAGTGGACCAAAATCTTCAACAAGCACAGATGCAGAGAGGAGCATAGACATATATCAATGGAAGGTTTCATGCTACACATGTGTTGGCATACTATTATCTGAATATGGCAACATGAATTATCTGGACTTTGACATGTTGAAGATGTGAAGTATAACTCATATACCTTGTAGTTATTTAATATAACATTCTCCAGATATACATATATATATATATATATTATATATATACTATTTTCTCCTTCCTCCACCTTCCTAATTGTGTATGCACTTCAGAGCTTTATGCAGATATAAATAATAAGGTAGGCGTCAAGGTCATTTGCAGTGTTTATGCATCAAAGGAAATGGTGCAGTGAACTGCTTCCTCAGCAAAAGTTTCTTCTTTTGACAGGGCAATCCTTTCCATTGCATGAAAATTCCTTAACAATAGCTAATTTACAGAGGTATCACCTTGCTGAGAAGCTAAAAGCTGATTCTGTTTCCAAAGCCCGTTGTATTTTTGCAAGGGTATCTTGCAGTTTTTAGGGTAATGATTAACTGACTGAAAAGGGTTCCCCTTTTCCTTTGTAAAAAAATACTTGCCTGTTTTTAAACTACTTATTCTTGAAATTCATTTGAGATTGGTCCATTCTCTTTCATGTAAAAATTAGACCACTAGTTTTGTGAAACTTGGTTGAATACATTTTAATTAATATCCATATCATGATTAAGTTCATGTTTTATGACATTGGGATTAATCTGTCATTTTTTTAACAGCAGGGTATTGAAGATTTTCAAGTACTTTTTTGCTTTTCCCAAGGGGCAAAAGTAATATGTATACATTGTGTCCAAGGATGTAAGGGCACAGACTCTAGAGCCATTATTCCATTGAAAGTCTTTTTTCTAACAACTTCTGCTTGTTTTTCCTTTATTACTCTGTGTCCATTCTTCCCCTAAATGAATAAAAATGCGATCTGATGTGAAGAACTGAGAATTGCATCATGTAATATGCATAAAGGGTATCAAATTCGCATGCACATTTTCAAACAGTAAATGTTTTATTATTGCAATATATGTATGCAAGTGTATACATACATATATGCATCTACAAATATGTGTTTGTGTATATTTATACATATTTATCACAGATAGAGGAAAATAAGAAAAAAGTTATTTTGTGTCTTAGAGGGGCACTGTTAATATTTTATTCCTTCAGAATGTTTCTCTGTTAATATTTATATGAATTCATGATGATATATTTATTCATTTTAAGAGGACTGTGTCTCTCACACTTTAACAGCTGTTTAAGTATCTTGAATTGTGGCATTACAGGTTGTACCTCCCACACAACTCTTATTTAAATATTAATGAATACTTTTAGGTAGGTATTCTTTTAATCTAAAATCCTATAGGCAATTTTTTGTGACCATAAATTCCTCATGGGAAGAAACGAGTTTTCTCCTATGTTAATGAGGGGGAGCTTTGAAACTCTGTGCTTACTCTTTTATTCTTTGATTTCTTTTAATATTTTCCCCTTAAGGGTCTTTTCTATTCCTCTACTTTAAGATTTATTCATGTACTTACTGATGATTTGAGTATATATCTCAGGAGTCTCAACATGGATTTCTGCTGCAAAATATCCAAATTACAGTCAACACTTTGTCTGTTGGCCCCCTCTGCATTATCCTGACCAAGAAGAACTATCGATTCTTTAATTAGACCAGCATTCATGTGGATGTAAAATGCCAACCCTTACAAGCCACTCTCATCTCCCACTTCCCTAATCTTCACACCTAGGTAAAAAACAAACATCAAATCCTTTGACCTTAAAACATATTCTCCTTCTTCAACATTTCTTTAAAAAATATTTATTTTGTGTGTGTGTGTGTGTGTGTGTGTGTGTGTGTGTGTGTGTGTGTGCGCGCGCGCGCGCGCGCGCGCGCCTGGGTATATTTATGTGTATCACATGTGTGTAGAAGCCTGGGCAAGTCAGAAGAAGGCATTAGATCACCTGGAACTGTAGTAGAAGTTGGTTATGAGCTACCATATAGATACTGGAAAATGAACCTGGATCATCTGCAAGAACAGTAAGTGCTCTTTACCACTGGGCCATGTTTCCAAGACCTCTTTCCCACCTTTTTTTTTTTTTATTGTCTAAAAGTCAATCACGTGATGTTACTGTTATCCTTAAATCCTCTTTTAAAATCGGATGGTTTAATGTCCTGTTGCTGGGTCCATTGCATCTTTTGTGATGATGTAATTCGGTTCTGTCACTGATAAAGATTAAGTTCCAGCTCCATTGTTTATCTTTTAACAGCTCCTGACTCAGGGACTTCACATTCTTTATGTACTCAAACTTATAAATTTGGGCATGATGGTATTCATGAGAAACACTCGTACAAGAAATGGCTCATATATAATCACTGTAGAGTTAGGATGAAACCATATTTGCCATGTTAGGATGATTTTTATGCTTTTATCTGATGTTCCTTTATGTTCACTTTCTCCTTTTCTTTTTTCAAACAGAATAATATCCCATGAACTGATTTAGTTTTAACCAATACATTATCAGTATGTACAAGAGAGTCCGATGCATAAACAGAAACTTGGTGGTTAATGAATATGCAATGACATGAATAGTCACACCTTATTTTGAACTTGCTGGTGTTTAGAGAGAGCATGCTATAAAATGTTATAATAATGAAATCTGCATTTGGACAACATAAGGGTGTATTTTAAATTGTTTCATTGATAGAGTAGATATATTTATATAATACTGTTACATTGCCTTTTTAGTAAAACTAAACTGGAAAAAAAAAAAACCAATCTTATTCAGCCCGATGAATGCAAGAGCATGGGACAGAAGCAGGATCCCTGATGTTGTTATGGAAAGAACATAGCAATTACAGGCATTTGTTTTGTTCCATTATTTTAAGCTTTACAGTGTACTGTTGGGTACTAAAATACATTTTAAAAAATCTTCCTTGAGTGTTCCTACAGGAATACATTGCTAGCTTAGTTTACTCCATAATTCTAACTTGTGACGATCAATAGATGAAGCACCTCTATAACACTAATATATTTGATGTTTACTAATGTGTGTGCCCTCTCCAATGCCTTCTTCTCATTTCCCACATACTGGAGACGGAGCCTGTCACACACTTTGTTTGTATTAGTGTTTCTTATTGTTCATTGTTATCTATAAACGCCATTGGTTTCTGGTCAAATCATAGGGAATACGGCACGTTTCTAAATGAAGTGTGGTAATTCCATCTACGACGGTGGCATGACATTACTGTATCTGCTGAGCTTTATTATGGAAATACTGAAGTGCCAATTTTGTGTAAAGTGGATAAATGCTGTAAAATTAATCAAAACACGGTGGCTCTCAGACTTTCCAAACACAATTATGTTTCAAATACTGTGGAGAGAGTATAGCTTGGTCTCATGCTGATTTCAGAGATTTTATTTTTAATGTACAGTTTCAAATATACTTTCCATTTATGGTGGAATGTAACATTCTATGTAACAAAAGAAAGGACTTTGTCTGTAGGAAAGAAAATTAGAATAAGGAATGATATTTTCTACTATTAAATTTTGATCAATTTGTATAATTTTTTGAGCTCCAATTATTGTTGTAGAATATAGTTCTTTTTGTTACTTGAAAATGAAGTGAACTAATAAAGAGCAATCAGAATAGAGATGTGTGTATAAGTGTCTATATTTGTGTAATACAGATACATATCATGCATGTATATAATTATTACTATTATTGGATAAAATTGTTTTAAAGGACTACTTGGTAATCTTGTCAAGATAAGAAAAGACAATTTCTATAAACACATAGAACAGAATATTTTGAGGCAAAGAAGAAATCTTAATCAGATATTTCTGTTTTTATTATCTTATTAAAGTTAGATTTTAATTTTTTCTCCTTAAGTTTATTTTTTTATGATAATGTCCTTTATATGCCATTTACTGCCAAAGACTTATTTTAGGGCATTCTAAAAGTATTTATTAAAAGTATCGACATTCTGTTAGAATCTTTACTTGACACAATAGTTTGTATAACCATTGTTTATTTATTTAATTGTTCTTCCATCACATGTTTACTTTAAGAATTCTATGAGAGGATAGTTATATGAGAAAAAAGCAAAATTAATTCTCCTGTTTCTGTGATATTTATGGTTTATGCAAAGAGACCAAACAGAAACCACTAGGAACATGTCTTAATCACAAAGTTAGAGAAGATTTTCCTGGGACAATGATGTACATGTGAAAATCTGAATCCAGCGAACAGGATGATTGGGACATAGTCCCAACCCATGGTCCTATAGAGCAGTCTGAATATAATGAGTATCCATTCCCTGGAATAACTGTGGTGATAGTAGTTGAATGGGAAGTTTTGACTTGGGAACCAGGATACGATAGATTCTAGATATCAAATGAATAGTGAGACAGAACGGAATATAATTCTCAAGGGTGATGCACATTACATTTCCTAGGAACCCCCAAACTCTCACACATTGTAATGATGGGCAAAGATGTTTAAAACGCTAAAAGTATTAATCTAGGAAAAAATAGTGTTACCGAAAATATCTTAGAAATTTTGCACAAGAACTTTGCGGAGTGTACTACAAGCTTACTTGTGAAGGAGAAGCATTTTTCTCCGAGTCTGGTGGAGAGGGTGTGTGAGGGTTAGAGGAAGGAGAGAAGAATAGTTCAAGCAATCTTAAATATAAGATTCCAAGCTATAGAGAAAAATGTTAGCTTCACGTGTAGCATTAATTACGGTAAGCTTATGGTCACCATTAAGATGCATTCAGTCTTATTGCCTTGTCTTTTTTTTTTTTAATTTTGTCTTATTTTCTCTACACAACGTCCCAGAATGTAGCATCTTCATGCTCCATGTGAGTAGCTGAGGAAACAGGAGAGATACCACATGGAAGAAAGCACTCACAGGTGTTTGCACCAAGAGCCAGTGAAGATTCTGCCCACCACAACCTGATGATCCTGTCGCCAAAAAAATTCAAAGTTAGAAAAATAGTTTAGCAAATTATAATGAAAGCATGTGATCATACACAGCAACCCTTAGAAGCATTGAAAATTCTCATAATTTATGTAAAAAAAGGTAAGTGTATATTATGGCATAAATTGATTTCTCTATTAATTTCTTCAATTAATTGCATGCATGGACATGTCACAATATGGAGTTTGCTTAGTTGTTTTGGGGTTTATCCACGTGTTTTATAGTATTTTGCTGATTTTCAGCTATTATAAATTGTATTTATTATATGTGATCGCATGTCTATAATTTAGAAATTATAAGTTGTATAAATAAGACATCTCAATGCCTCTATTATGAAACTCTTCTTCTTTCTCCTTTAATTTCAGGATGGTGGGAACATTGACTGAGAGGCTGATGCACAGGAATCAGCAAGCTTTGCACTTCTGTTTGTCAATGTCAAGAAGAGCGGAGCACTTACAGGACATTCAGTAGTCCCTGACAGCTTGCTGCTACTGCAGTCAAACCTCAGTGTTGCAGAGAGAAAACTATGAGAAAGACATCTGGTTTCCATAGCAATTAAGGCCACCGGGTACCAAGTGAAACGTCTATCTATGAAAATCTGCAGGAAGGCTCAGGTAACTACTGACTCAGTGAAGGAAGTCATGTGACTGCTTCTGCCACCAATTTCTTTGATGGCTTCTCTATCTAGTCCACAAGCTGAAGCCACACACACTTTCAGTCGGCATAAAGGAGTCCTTACTTTTAAAAGAAAGGAAAACAAATGCCATACAATAATTGCATGTACAAAATTAGAAAGTGGTAATGTTTGTAAGACATAAGAGTTTATTTGGGGACTTGAGAGAAGACTCAGTGGTAAGAACAATGGCTACTCCAAGATGGCAGTCTGTCTTCCGATGTCAGCACTCATGTAAAAAAATGAGTACGGCTGCTTACCTGTCTATAAGCTCCATGATGTGATGCAGGGTATAAAGAAAATCGGTTTGCTGGAGCTTGCTGGCCACCAGCCTAGTCCCAGGTTCTGTGACAGATTCTGTCTTGAAAGTAATATGGTAGAGACTTACAGAATAGGCACCATGTCCACCTCTAACTCTGCATATGCAGATGTGTGCATTCACACACACATGTGCAGCCACTGCACACACATAAACTACCCTCACTCACATACACAGCCAATAGAAATCAATACAAGTTATTTCAGGGGCAGGAGAAATGGCTCACTTGTTAAGAGTACTTGCTGAACTCTAATAGGACCAGAGTTCAGTTCCCAGAATCCTTGTTTATCTGTTCACACTACCTATAACTTCGACTCCCAGGCATCAAATGTAGATGAATTTCTAGTCTTATTAAATAAGAAGCACAGAACCAAATACAGGGGTGAAAGCCGTAGAGATCAGGGAAATAGTGATAGCCACCAACTAACCTTAGCTCACCACGCCGCTATGGCTTCCCAAGAGAACCAGCTTCTTCCTGTCTAACCTTATTGTCTTGCTGTTCTGCCTTCTCATTGGCTCTTATCCCAGCCACCTCACTTCCTAGTCACTGCCTGTCTGTACAGACCTCCAGGTCTCTATGGCTAGTACTGGGATTAAAGACATATGTCACCACACTTGGCTGTGTCCTTGAACACACAGCAACTCTGCCTGCCATGTGATTGGATTAAGGGCGAGTGCTACCATGGCCTGACTTCTGTTTATGGCTGGGAATGACCTCTGATCTCCAGGCAAACTTTATTTATTAACATACAAACAAAATATCACCAAATTTCAGCACAATTAAAGTATCACCACAATCAAATGCCTCCTTTTGGACTCTAGGGGCATCTCTACACACACACACACACACACACACACACACACACACACACACACACGCACGCACGCACGCACGCACGCACGCACGCACACACGCATGCACGCACGCACGCACGCACGCACAGCATGCAAGCATGCAGCCTCATACCAGAGATCATTTTAACTGTAATTTTAAAACTTGATGTACTAAGCACATGGCAAAGTAAACTGGTTTTATAATGGTGTGTAACTCTAATTTACTTAACATTCTAACCCAGTTTGCGTGGACCTATAATTTCTAATGTTAAGTTACTTTATAAATAATAAGTCAGATATGCATATAATATCATGCACTGTGACATATACATTTTAATCCTTGGGATTTAATAATTGGATATTTCCACCATGTTCTTTGAGATATTCTTATACATAGAGTCACAAAGCACACCATGGCACTTTAGTGAGACTAGACTGGATACACAGAGCATGGTGTTCCCATATTTATAATAGGGTCGAACAATGTAGAACACTTGGTGACATCATAGCCATATTTACACTGTAGTGAAACTCCCTGGTCACATGTAGATGGTGAGAAGCCTATAATTCACTCTGTGGAACCTAAGCACATGGAATCAATAATGCATCTATGTAATACTGATCATATGTATATGTATATATATATATATGTATGTGTATGTGTATGTGATTATGTAATATTGGTAATAAATAGGTACATCTGGACTATGGATTTGCTACACTGTAATCTTTATTGTTATTTCAGTGCATTCATTCTAGTTGTGAGAATCAATTCTCCCTCAAACAGCTGGCTGTGCTGGACTGGCAGCGGCCCTGAGCATCTGCTATTTGCTCTGTCTCATGAGTGCATTGAGGGATGAGACTCAGTGATTGACCTTGCTATCTGTGTTTGTGTAAGTACACTCTGCAGCACTGACACAACTGGAAGATGCCATGATGATAGATTTCTCAGACGTGGTGTAGTCATTAATCTGAGCATGATTCAAAATATTTTTTTTTATTACTTACCACACAGAAATTTTAGAAACAGATGAGTGAAAGGGTCAGGGACAAAACCATGCTCTTCCCTAATCATGTGCATAATTGTCTATATAGGTATCTGTCTATCCCCATCTACCTATGGTCTACCTGTCATCTGTCCATCTATCATCTATCTATCTATGTACCTATCATCTGTTTATAAACCTACTGAATTTGAAATTTGGAAGCAAAATCTCTCTCTCTTTTTCTCTCTCTCACTCTCTCTTTGCACACACATGCACACACACACACACATACACACACACACACACACAGAGAGAGAGAGAGAGAGAGAGAGAGAGAGAGAGAGAGAGAGAGAGAGAGAGAGAGAGAGAGAGATACCCCTAATATTATTGGCACTTACTTTCACCGTTTAATTCCATTTTTTCCTCTTAAGGCCTTTCCTCAGACTGAAGAAGTCTTCTTCCCTTTCTCTTTCGTGGTAACAAATGTGGGGATATGGGAAAGTAAAAGGTAACAATATTCCCCTCTTCCATCTTTTCTGATGGGATGGAAGAATCAACTAAGCCTTACGTAGGCAGAGCTTGTAAAGAGCTTTGCCCTTAGGTTGTGAAAGCTCCGACTGGGGAACCCCCTTTTTATGAGCTGGACCCATGCTTGCCCTTTGCACAGTTCAGCGAACTGAATTTGGGGGTGATAGTGTGCTTGGTAACTATTTGAGGTGACAAGAGTTTTACTCGAAGAAATTCTTTCACTACAGATTGATGTTAAGAATTCATCATTTTTCTTCTTTGAGATTCTCATAAAAAATTAGTGTCAGGAAGTGTTGGTATGTGATTGGTAAGAGGAATAATTTCTTTTTGACTACCATGCAAAACATTAAAAACGTTCTCAGTAACAACATTGAATTAATCTCTTTGATAAGGGACATTAGCATTTGTGTGGATATTAGTATGTTATTTTCACTTCTACCTGTTATAAAGTATTTTTGACTTTAAATGCTATTTAATGGTATAAAGAGTAGGTTTATGATTTCCTGCTTTTATTTTATTTTACTAATTCGATTTAATTATTTCTTCACACAATTATTTTGCCTAAAATTCTAATTAAAATGAGCAAATTTATTACTTGAAAAATTGTTTTTATTATAATTGAGTAATGATCTTTAGTTGTAATATTGCAAAGGACATCATTGAGGAGAGAGATGCAGGAGTGTGTTAAAAATTTGCAAGTACTTTTAGACTTGGACCCAGATCTGAGAAAAACAGGGTTATGTATTGAGCTGCATGCGACCGTGAGACAAAGTAAGGGATTACTGTGAAAATCTACCTTTTCCTCAAGGTTTTAAAAGGTATTGAAATTGAGCGCAATAGACACTGAAATTTAATAACTAATATTTGCTGAGTGCTTAGGCTGTTCTGAGTATGACTCATCACTACAGCAACCACAAGACTGCTTTATGTAACCGCTATCCAGAAGGTAATGAAAACATTGAGAAACCATATAATAGGAGTCAAATCAGGATCTAGAAGTCAATGCGCCACTTCCAGACACAAGATTGCAATTGTCATCTGTAAGACCATACCTACCAGAAGGTCTTTGATTTTTTTAAATGTAATTAGGGTGGAATGAAAGATTATCTGCACTGATGGGGTATGATTTGTTAAACTCCTCTATTGTGTTTTTTAGTTAGCCTTTGCCTATCACTCATACATGCTCACTGTGAAACCAAGATATGCTAGAACTTCACAAGAACACAGATAGAATTCTATAAATATTTGGAAAGGTTACTCATAAAATTAATTATATTAAAATCTTATATTAAGTATGTGTCTCACTGAATATAACAAGAGTGTATAGACCTTTTGTAGAGGCTTGCCTGCCTGCTTCCTGCAAACATTATAAAAGGGAGCAAAAAACCCCTGATCAATAGATAGGACATTGCAATGAGGCGATAACGTCAAAATATGAAGGACAAGTAGCTACCAAACAGACAAAAAGTGTCCAATAATACCACCCATCAAGGAAATGTGAATTTTAACAGTAATGAGAGTCTGTCTCACCCCAGTCAGAGTAACAGCCACAATGACAACAACAATAAATGCCAATGATAGGTGGAGCAAAGGGAACCCTTACATATGATTATCATGAGGGTAAACTATTCTAGCCCAAAACTAAATATATACCTACAGTATGACCCAATTATACCACTGCTGGGTATTTACCCGGATGACACTAAAGCCAAACTCCCGAGATACTTGTACAACTGCATGTATTATGATCTTATTCATGATAACGAGGCTATGGAATTAGCCCTGGAACACAGCAACAGAAAGCCTGATATACAATCAAATTTTATTCAGACATGAAGAGTAAAATGATGTAGTTTGCAAAATGATGGTTGCAACTGGAGACTATCATAATGAATAAAATAAGTCAGAATGAGAAAGACAAAGGTCATATGTTTCCTTCCATTTGTATCGTGTTTATGGGAATATCATGAAACTACGTGGGAAGATGCATAGTGTGCTGAGGGGACTGACTGGCGGGAAGGGGACAAAGAAAACGACGACAGGATGGGGAACCATGGTCAACACATCATTTACTTTTACAAAAATGCCCTTAGGAACCTCAAGAGTATGTGCAGTGAATACAGAACTCAAAATGATGCTACAACAATTATTAGTCCTTTTAAATTGCTCAGCAATTTTTTTTTACAAGAGAGAGGAGAAACCAGTCATCCTATTCAGCTGTAAAGCCTAAGTTGTTTGGCTGCATTCAAAAAAGTTATTGTTTGAGAATTTCATAAATGTATATAATATATTTTGATCAATGGTAACCACCCCTCTCTCTTCTCCACTTTTTCCCATATCTACCACCACTTTCCTTTCTCAAGTTTATGTACTTTTTAAAACCTGCCGAGTCCATTAAATACTACCAGTATGTGCATAGATGTATGGCCAACCACAGAAACATAACAGCCTATTAGTTTGTGCACAGATGTAGGGGCACCACTGGAACACAAAGAGCCTATCAGGAGTTACCACTAAAAAAACTGTCTCTCCCACCAGCAGTCACTGATTGCCAATATCTCCTCAGCTATGGGGGAAGATACATTGTTCTATCTCCATCTCCTGCTAGAATTTTGGCTGTCTTGATCTTGCACAGGTTTTGTACATGAAGTCACGGCTACGTGTGAGTACATGTGTACAATGCCTGTCACATCTTGAAAACGCGGATTCTGATAATATTTCCATCTCTTCTTCCAAGTTGACCACTAGTGTTTGAAGGAAAGATGTAGGAATGGTTGTCTGTGCCTTACCCTGAAGCACCACCCCTAGTGAGGTAGCAGGTAACTGCTAGGTACTTGCCTGCTGGGAGCCATCCCCTGGCAGTGAATGGGTCCTGCAGAGGGTGTAAGGAGTCGGCAGGAGAAGGAAGTGAGCCAGGCCATGGTGGTCAGGAGAATCTTGCAGCCTGACTGACTAGCAGCCAGAGCGTTTCTTTATTTATACAGAATTTAGTTAGCAGGGATACATTCATGATGTTCCAAAACATAGATCATATCATTTTTGTTTTTGGTCATGTGTTTCACTTTCTTTTGCTCATCTTTTAGTCATCATTAATAAACTATGACAGAACAGAGTTATCATTTCCAATCATTTTCCCTCAGTTTTGACATCATTAATAAACAGAGTTATCATTCTTACTCATAAACCCATAACCCAATTTTTGAGAATCTAGAGGCATATGACAGCCTGTGCTCAGGCTGGTTGTTTTGGTTGCTTCAAGGACATTAGACCAAAACAAAATCTTTAATCACCCTGGGCATTTTGCCATGTCTCAAGCAATGTATGTTTAACTCTTAGTGGTCAGAGTGCCCAGGAAAAACTCTCAGGCTAATGCTGCAGTTATTACAATCAATGTTCACATTTATATCCTTATAGAATTTGTCTATATGTCTAATCCTGGTATTCCGTTGTTCCTTGGTCATATGACATTTTAGTGGCTCTACATGAGCTAACTTCTAAGAGAGGGAGGGCCTGACATCTCATACTTTTATCATCTTTCCACTCCATACTTTACTTATCAATATATTTCTATGTAGGGCAGAGTTGTATGTCACGTAATTGTCTGAGTGTACAGTGGGAAGAGCCTTGTAATCTGAACTGTGGACAGTTCCTCTGGCCCACTGAATCTTGTTGACCCTTTTGAATTTACTTTGTTTTGAATATCTTGTTCCAGTGTAAGTACAGGGACAGATGTCTCAAGAATGTCTCATAGCCTCATGAAGAGACCTCTGGCTTCTTCTTTATGTGTCACAACCTCCAAGGCATAAGGAAGACCTTCAAGTAGATAAGGATATCTCCCTCAAAGTGTAGGGGGGAATAGTATGTTCAGGACTTTCCTGGGTAAGCTTAGAAGTAGCATTCCTGGGAGAAGGCATAAATAATTCATAAGGAATTTCCCATCAATCCAACATCCTCAAATTGTACAAATATTAAAAACGCCCCAAGTATGTAACAGGTAGATTTGAAAACCAAAGGTGGCATGGCAACCATCATGTGGCACAGCTTTGCTGGATCTTTGTCAAGCAGCAGTGCTGGCTTTATGACTTCTGCCATTCCATTCAGAGATGGTCATGCCACTTGTCCACCTCCGACACATGGCTTGGTGCTGGAGATCACACAGCAGCATTTCCCATTCAGAGAATTCCACACCAGTTCTTCTTTGCATTTGGAATTGTTGTGAATCTCTTCATTAATCTCCATCTATCGCAAAAGGAAACATCTCTGATGAGGTCTGAGAGCTGCTCTACTCTACAGATGCAAAGATGTGTATTTAGAAGGCAGTTTAATACTATGTCCTTTTAGCAAAACAGTGATCTTTTAAAGGAAAAGAATCAGCTACATTTATAGGAAGCCAAGCTTAAAACAATCTTAGGTATAGTGGCACTCAAATTTCTCACTTGATTTCTTGTTTAACAAAGGAAGGGATAAGCTAAACAGACGGAATTTTATGAAGAAATGCATATAAAGCAGAAACATAGCATATGCCAGAGTGTAATTATTAGATTATTGATTTATCCTAGCTAAATGTCTTGTCCAAGATCTTATCCACATGAACCTATGTTCTGATACTAATTATAGTAACTGGGTCACGCCAATAAGGAAAGATATAAAAAACTCTCTGGTAGATTGCACTTTTAAAGAGGACCTTAAAGGTTGTGCAGGAGTGAAATTTGTACATGTATTGCAGTGTTATCACACTGGGGAGCTTAGTTGATCTAGGGGACTGGAGAGCAATCACCATCATTTATTGGCTTCTATTCCATATGTCTTTAACTCCTACATAATAGGGTAACAGAACCCACTGGATATGCTTTCTCTTATTTGGTAGGATATGCTCTACCTGCAGAACAAAATGTCTAGATATGTAACTGATGTGATTGCACTCACAATCTCACAGAAGCTTTTGTTATCTGCACAACACCTGTGTGAGATCAAACCATCCAGGATTCTGGCATGGATTGGAGAGGAATTCATGACATCGTCAGCATAAATTAGGAGCTTTAGGCAGTTGGTAATTACTGGAAGAAGGAGAATCACTATTCTTTGGGGGAGGTGGTGACTGATAAGTTGCTCATGCACCGATGGATGGTCCCACACCCATGCCTATATGAGCAGAACTAACTGGATTTGTGATTATTAAAAAGAGAAGACATGGCGTTTTCAAGAGGATGGGTTGGGGGAGGATCTGGAGAAATTGGAAGGGGAGTATAGGAAGGGATATGAGCATATTCATTGTAAACATATATGAAATACTCAAAAAGAAATAAAATCTAAAGCTAAAAATAAAACAAGTGGGGTGAAACTGTCAATAATTACAGAGACTTGTCCATGCAGATGTACAAGTGTCTCAGAAGTCTGACTTAGAAACTTCTAGGTAAATAGCCAGCAGTGGTATAGTAAGGACTGATGAATTTTGGTACATAACATGTACAATTAAACTATAATAATTAAGATACATAATTAGCTCCATAATTAAAATATAAAAATTAGAAGAAAATAATATATGTATTATTTCTGAATTTTTATTACATTATATAGTCAATATATAAATATTGAATAAATTAATTATTGAGTTAATTATTGATAACTAATTGCAGAAAACCATGCATCAAAAACATGAGACAGCTGTCTAGGTCTGTTCTTCTAGGGCCCTGTTCTTCATTATTATAAAATATCACACTAAGTGAAGTTTCTATTGTTCCTCACTGAGAGATGAATGTATTTAATAAAAAGTGTCTGATGATTAGATTCATGTATTAGATGAAACCTCAATTCACATTGCCTTTACTTGACTTTTCCAATAAAAAAATACAGCTACAAGTCCTTTCCTAGTGATTAATTCTATAGTGTCATTTTGAGAAAAAAAATGAGATAATAATTGTAAAACAATTTTTTAGACATAAAGAAATGTATGTGTTCTTATGTGTGTTTGTGTCTGCTTATGTGCATGTATGTGTGTGTGTAAATGTATGTGTACATGTAGTTTTGTGTGTGTGTGTGTGTGTGTGTGTGTGTAAGTGTTTAGGAATTATGTAATGATATACATTGATGTTTTCTTTTCATAGATTTCAAAGCTAAGTAAACATTTCATTGGGAAGTAAAGATATTCATAATAATCATGACACCACATGAATGAAAAGATGGAAGAAATCATTACATTGGAAAACTTTTTAAATCATTTTAAAACTTTTGAAATTTTTTCTGAATACTTATGAACCCATGTAAAATATCCCTGCTCACTACTTTTAAAAATATACAGTATTCTAGCTTAGGAAAAAAAATCACCATGTAGATAAAACCATCTAAAATTTGACATGACATTGACCTCTATTATTAAGTGTCAGAAAACCTGATTGTGGGTCTTTTCTGTTTCTGTATTGAACAAAAACATCCAGTACATGGATACAGGCATTGGTGAGAAAATGAAGCAGTATTATCCTTTGATGGATGAAGAGAAAAATTATGAAATGTAGACCACTTCAGGAAGTCAAATTCTACACAGGGGCAATGTCTTGTCTGTACAACCCGTGGGCTTTGTGCCTTGCAATCAGATGGGAAAATATCTGAGTCATGATTTTACTCCAATTGTAGACTTGGATGCAGATGTTATGCTCATCTGCTGTATGTAACAAACTGATTGAAAACATTGACGAAGGGGGAAGTCTTTCTGTTCTATTTCTAGAACAAAGCAATATTTTTCTTGGTTACATAGTGTGAAAAAATGCTAAAAATTTCTGATATTTGGCCTATACTCAAACAGATCAGAGAAAAAGGAGGCTATTTCACATATTAGTATAATATGAACCTCAACTTAAATGAAGAGGTTTATCATATTATCATCATGATTATATAACATAAACATGGTTAACTATCATGATTTATGTGTTTTTTTCCCATAATGATTCAGTAATAATGTACCACAAATTTAAACTGTTGTATGTAGGAAATTTAGGCATAAAGAAGTAGCTGCCATAGCATGCTAGGTGAGCATGTTGTTTATAAAATCAAAATCGAAGTTAAATCCTGTCTATGTATTAGTGTGGATTTAGAGAAATACTTTTACCTTTGTAAAATTATATTCCCAGCTATAAAATGTGAATTGAAATAAAGATAATACACTTTTAGAGGTGGGCAGCTGTTTTTGTGCCCACCCAGTGTTCTTCTTACATTGCTCCTAACAGTTTATCTAGGATTTAAAATTAGCTCTGAATGATTAAAACCAAACATGTATTTTTTTTTTTTTTACCATCCTGACTCCTTGTCAGTAAGTCCTTTGTTATTCACCGAGACTTACACTTGTGCAGCAGCTAAACTAGCAGTCTTTGACATGGGGGAACAGTCTAGAACACTCTTTCATCAAGAGAGTCCCAAAGTTCATCACAAAAATATAACAATCATTCACGTGGACAGAAGATTCCTGGAAGTGTAAGATAGTTAAGTTGGTCCACATTTCAAATCATCATGGCAACCACTCTAGTTTGGAACACATTTGGCTATAGACAGAAAACTGTAAGTGGTAATCTTTATGTTGTGTTCTATAAATTGTGTTTTACCCAGATTTACTTTCACAGACATTTCTCATCTGTGAGCCATTCCATAGATGTGTATTACATAGTTATAGAATAATATAGAGGAGTTTTATCATTCTTACACTAGTATATATATATATATACATATACATATACATATATATATTATACATTAGTATATGTATATGTGTGTGTATACATACAAATTCAATAGAAATTCTACTGAAATACATTGGATTGCATAAAACTGTCAATACACCAAACACCGAAAGCAAAATCATTTTATTCCAAGTAAAATTCTAACTAAAGGAAGTGTATCTAATTGCTTATAATTCATTGATATACTTATTTTCAACTGCAGGTGTGGTTTTGTGTTTTAAAACTATCATTTAACACTATTATCATGAGATTTTCATAGAATCTTACTTCTGTGATATGTCCCAAATTGAAAAAGTGTCTTATTTTCCAGGAAGACTTACACAATTATATACTCTTTAGAAAGGTTAGGATCCATTGCAAATTACTCCAAATAAACAGAATCCTGGGGCAATAGAATCTCATCCATAGCATATGGAGTATTCCATTTTTTAATGTAGTTAATTTATAAATTTGATTTTAAGGCTTTAGTTTATGAATTTGATTTTAAGGCTACTGTTTATAAGCATTAATTTCATTATGCATGATTATAAAATGCCCTTTGAAATAGAACTGTTTATCTTGGATCATATTTGCATTTATTTTTAATAACCTAATTTCATTTTGACATGTAAAAATATTTAACTGCATGGAGGCTGGACATTTTTGTATTCTTGACTAAATAATAGCACAGTGAAATCATATTTTATTAATGATCATATCCAGGAATATAGGAACCAGGGGACGCTTCTGGATCGATTGTGGTGATCAGATGGTGGAAATGAATGGACTTGCACATCAATACTGGCTGTTCTCCAAAAAGTACTGATTCTGAGAAGCAGTCAGGGGTTTGGGAAGGGAGAGATGAGAATCACACGGAATGTCTGCCTTGATGACATGTTTATCTTTGAGGAGGTAACTATGCTTCCCAGTTTGGCTTCCCTTGGATTTAGTCTTGACAAATCCTGCCCTTGTCCTCGCTCACACCTGACCATCTCTCCTTTCATCTACTGGCGCATACTGCCTGAGATTTCACCATCTCCACCTTCTGATCTCCCCTCCACAGAGCCCCCGTCACAGCTGTATCATGGGCTGCTGTCAGCAAAGGCTGTCTAAAAATCAGCCCAAACACAGTGATGATTGCTGCAGGCATTCCCTTTCAGCTGAGCCAGCTGTCCTTCCACTCTCCAAGAAGCTGCTTCTCCCATTCACCATCTTTGACATCCACCTCTCCCAACTCTTCCCCTACAGCCTGTGTGCATTTCCCTACAACGGATATTTATCCAAAAGTAATTGTTGCCTGTTATCTAGAATCATATTTTGGATAAATTGATTAGCAGAATAAAATATTCTAATGGCAATCCTACCAAATTGTCTGCTTCTCTCCTGCTACTGCATAAATGTTCCTTGAGATCTTCAGGGTTCAGCAGAACACTCAGCATATATTTGGTGCTGAGTGATTTAAAGATGAATGAATAGATGAATGAATAATCTAATACGCTTAGAGTTGGGGAAACTTTCATGGCTGAGTCTGTTTTGATGTTGGTTCAACGACTTGTCTAGACCTGGAGGTACCAGCGCATTTGATAATACAAACAATAATTTTATAGCCTTTTATTTGCGGACATAATTTTTAATGATAATCATACCAAAAAGTAAAATAAATGACTAAAATACATGTTATAGGGTGTAAAAGCAAACTATTTACACTTAGCAAAGACAGTATGATGAGTCTGAATAGCGTTGTTTTTCTTTACTGAAAATTCATTGCAATACGCCAACGGTGCATTACTTTTCCCTTTTCCCTCAAATGCCAAAGAGTAGCGGTTTGGCCTGGCATGTGAAGACAGGTAAAATTCTCAAAGTTCTTCTCTTCCTCTGTGATGACACTAGCTTTCTCCATTAGGTAGACATTCTGGATGGGTATCACAGGTCCTATTAGCTGCGTGACCAGTTTGAGTTCTTAGAGAACTGTCTCCCTTCTTGGGAGCAAAAGGCTTCCAGGGAAAGGTAGAACCTTGGAGCAATATTCCTTCAGCTGCTACAAATGGGCCTGTAGTGACTCACTGGATTTGTTTCCCCTCTATGAGTCCATAGAGATGCTGATGGTGTGGGTCACTTTTTTATGGATATCAACCACAACCAGTTCTTCCAGACTGAAGCCCCTGCCAGCTTGGACCTAGGTTTGGTATCTCGCTGTATGATGAATCACTATGGGCCTGATGGGGACAGATGTGCAGAGAGGGGCAATGCAGTGTGCTTTCGCCTGTCTGGCCTTGCTTCTTCATGTCTTGCATGTCAGCTGGTTTAACCAAGTGTCTGCTTGCTGTTGTCACTCCTTGTAGAAGCCAGGCTTCAGGTTTTGTCATTCAGACTGGGTGCCATGGCTGCTTGCTGTGCATGAGAATGCCAAGCAGAAAGGGGGAGTGTCATAATATAAACCAGAAGTGCAGATTATGCATCGATTTCATCGTGTTTGGGTGTCTAAGTCTCTCTGACTAATGTACTCCGTTCATGCAGAACATTCTCCACACCTTGCAATTTTACAATATCCCTGTGCTGAGGTAAATACTAACTGTACAACACACACACACACACACACACACACACACACACACACACACACACACACACACA
>CABHPR010127687.1:4581-18291 GCA_902168415.1 Peromyscus melanophrys
TCTCTCTCTCTCTCTCTCTCTCTCTCTCTCTCTCTCTCTCTCTCTCTCTCTCTCTCTTTAGTTTTTTTGAGACAGGGTTTCTCTGTGTAGTTTTGGTGCCTGTTGTGGATCTCGCTTTGTAGACCAGGCTGGCCTTGAACTCACAGAGAACCACCTGGCTCTGCCTTTCGAGCCAGGTGCTGGGATTCTCGAGTACTGGGATTAAAGGCATGCACCACCACCACCACCCGGCAAGAAGCCTCTCTTTACAGCAAATGGAGACCATCTCAGAAAGCCACAATCGGACACAGTGTAGAGATGATTGGATTGTGGGGAGCCTACCACATGGGGTACATCTATATCACAGCTCCTGAATCTATGGCTCAAGGAACATGGCAGAAGAGGGGGCAGAAAAACTGTATGAGTCTGAATAGCAGGAAGTCTGTTGTAAAATAAGTCTCTCCTAGAAACAGTTGCACAAACAAGACCAGAACAATTCTAACAAGGAGAGAGAAAAGATTTCACAGGGTCCCATCCCTAGCCAAAGACCTCCAGGCAACTAATGACTGCCGGGAGACATCAAATTAGCCTCCACAAGGAATGAGCCCCTTTATTGATTATACAAGGTGGAATGGTCAGCCCTGAAACCGTATGCATACAAGCAACAAATATGGACTTGGCAGGTGGAACTTATGTATTTTTGCATACATATACATATACATACGTACATACAAGAAAAAGAGGGTATCAACTTGAGAGCTGGGGACCGGGGAGGCAAAGGGAGGGTTGGAGAGAGGGTACCTGAGAGAGGCTGTAGGAAAGAAAGGGAGGGAGGAAAGTGATGTAATTCTATTTGAATTAAAAACAACCCCCCCCCAAAAAACCTGACAGATACTTTTTGAATGCTTCCTACCTGGAAAGCACCAGAGAGACTTTCACCCAATGCACAGAGCTGAATGCAGAATGATAGCACATGCCACCGAAGAGTTTGCGGACCCAGATGAACACAGACCCCGAATATGCGTTCCACTTGACTGAAAGAACAGTCTGCAGGGACAGCTTCAATCCCAAAGAAAGATTGTGACAGTGTTACTCGGAACTCTGATTCTGGGTGATGTGCCATTTCATAGTGAGTGAAATCTATATACGTATGGAAACAAAACAGTAGTAACTCTACTGAATGTTACTACTTGAGTGGGACAGCTGAACTGACACTGAAGGAGCCATTATGACCAGTAAAAGAGGAACTGTCACCCATGCTAGAACCTCTCCTTTCATTAATAAATTAATGTAGACACACCATCTGTCACCCCTATTTTGCAATCCCTCTGGATCAAGGAAGCTGGATGAGGAAGAGTCACCCTCCCTTCAAAGACAGTCTGGAACCGTGCAAGTGGCAAGTCCGGACTGGCTCTTGGCTGGCCAGCTCTACAAGAGTCACAGTGGCATCTTCAGTTGGCTGACCCCAAAGGAACAACCCCGATTATCAACTTATTATATTCCTCTGTAGTTCACATTGCTTAGAAGTGAAACATAACTCATTTCCAGAAAACCCACCTGTAAAGTGTCCTATAAAAACTGTATAGACTCAAACCCGGGGGCTTGGGTATTTTAACACTGGACCTGCCCCATTGCTCTGGGAGAGGGGAAATGGGCTTTCCTAGGAACAAGCTGAGCTCTGCCCTACTGAGACTACTGCTTTCCACCTCTATTACTGGAACCAACTCTTGCCTGAAATGCCATGGTATGGCCTCATCCTCGGAGTTAATGTCCCAGGAGATTAGAAGGCACATGTGGAGCAGGGTCTGCTTTCATTCATCATGGCCCAGCCTAGCACTGAGTGCCTGGATGGGGGTGCATCTTTCAAGAAGTCTACAAATTCCATACTCAGGGGCCCTGGCTTATGATGTGTATGTGAAAAACGACTTTTGAGTCAACAAATTGAACCTTCTGTCTTCAGAACTAGAGATAGGATGTTTATGTTTTGAGGAAAAGGTAGACATCCAGCATTCGCAGGGGAGGTCAGATATTACCCAAGAGAAAGATGGGCAGTAAAATGAAGGTCTTAGAAATGGGACAAATTCTGCCCATTTTATAATTTTGTTTATGGAGCCTCCCGACACACCTGCTCCCTAAAAGTGATCTTCCTCATCTATTAATACTCACCAATTCAAAACACTGGGAAGCCTGCCTGCTCCAAGAAGCCTGTTCGAAACTACTCTAGCTGTACTGAATCACTGGACAGGCTCCACCCTCCCTGCTAACCAGCTACAAGCCAGTCTTCTGTTCTTCGGAGTCTTGACTTCGCTTGGTGGGTTCAAGCAATGGAAATGTATCTCTCAGATCAGGATGCCACAGTTGCAAATCAAGTGTGGGCAGAGTTGGCCCCTCTGAAGGTCCCCAGGAAGTCCTTTCTCAGCTCTCTCTCTCCTGGGGTCTGTGACTGTCTACACTCCTCGAGACTCCTCAGTCTCTAGGCGTGTGTCAGGCTAATCTTCCTCCATCACGACATGGCATCACCTTTATAGTCTTAATTGACTCTTTGACAAGTGTTCCTTTGATACCCTCTAGGTGTGGTCCAATTTACCCTCAGGAACACACACACACACACACACACACACACACACACACACACACACACATACACACACACAGTGTGGGGCCCCTGATCCCTGTTTCCAAACAACAGTGAGGGTTGAGGTCACTCTACCAAGGGCCTGGAGTGCTCTTTTATATCCAGGGCCGGCTCATAGGCCCAGAACTGAGTTTTTGCTTATTTAGTTGTTTGTTTATCTGCTGAGAGGAAACAGGGCTTCATTCTCTTACTGGCTTAACTCCAGTCCTTAAGGCCACCTGCCCAAAGCTTGGCTTCAGACTTCTCATTTCTCTAGACTTGGTGTCCCAGGAATGCAGACACTAATAAGGAATTACTAGATTACCCCACTCCTCTATTATAATATGTTACACGATGACATCTTTGTTTTATCTCATGTGTTTATTTATATCACGGTATAACGCTCATGTCTATCTGTGCAATAATACAAGAATTTCATGCTTCAGAGGGTGATGTGAGTTCTCTAGGGAGCATGAGGCCCACTTCTCAGATGAGGAACTGGAGTCCTTGCCCCCTCACAGCACACGGAGAGTGTGTAGAGGCACTAAGGGGGGCACCACTCAGAGAGCGCTCGATATCAGTAAGGGGTACCAGTGAGGAGCACCTTCTCCCCTTGAGCACCCCACTGTACTCAGTACTGCCTTGCTGCTGTAACAAAGTAATCGATAGACCACTCTAGGAAGGAGACGTTTATGTTGGCTCACGGGTTTTGAGGGGTACATACAGTCCATCATGGCGGGGAATGCATATCAGAGTAGTGAAAACATACGGCCCGGGCTCCTCACATCTTGGCAGACAACAGGATTCAGAAGTCTCAGATCAGAACCAGAGGTGGCTATAGCCCTCAAGACTCACCCCCACCCCCAATGATTGTCTGCTCCCAGCCAGGGCCCACACCCCAAAGGTTCTACAACTTCCCAACACAGGGCCAACAACTGGGGACCAAGTGCTCAAATCTGTGAATCTGGTTTAGGGGGTGGGGGCGAGGGGGGGGGGGGGGGAGAATCTCATGCCCAAACCATAATGTAGCAGGAATCTTAAATGGTCTTATTCATAAGAACAAACCTGGAGCCGGGCGGTGGTGGCGCACGCCTTTAATCCCAGCACACGGGAGGCAGAGGCAGGCGGATCTCTGCGAGTTCGAGACCAGCCTGGTCTACAGAGTGAGTTCCAGGAAAGGCACAAAGCTACACAGAGAAACCTTGTCTCGAAAAACAAAAAACAAAAACAAAAACAAAAACAAAAAAAGAACAAACCTGGAGCCAGGTATTGGGGTGAATGCTGGAAGATCAGAGAAGCAGAACAAGCTACAGCTTCCTCACCTCACCAATTCCTCAGCTGATCCTGTTTCCTCAGACTGGAGGTCTCTGAGTTCTCATCTGAATGGGTCTCAGCTGAACCACTACTCAAAAGCCTAAAAACTTAACTAGTCAAAAGCTTCTAGTTTCTAGTCTTCATGCCTTGAATACCTTCCTGCTTTCTGCCCTCACTTCCTGGGATTAAAGGCTCACTTCTTGGGATTAAAGGCATGAGTCACCATGCCTGGCTATTTCCAGTGTGGCCTTGAACTCACAGAGATCCATGCCTCCAGAAGGCTAGGATTAAAGGTGTGAGTGCCACCATTTTCCAGCCTCTGTATCTAGTGGCTGTTCTGTTCTCTGACCCCAGATAAGTTTATTAGGGTGCACAATATTTTGGGGACCACAATACCACCACACCATAACATCTACTGATGCTGAGAAGTGGCACACAGTCTTGGGTCTCAAGTCCTGTGTGGGTCACCCTTTGAACCCCAGAGGCCAGGCAGATGTGGCGGCCTCTGGAGGGACAGCATTCCTCATGTAGCTGTCAGTCAGGAGAAACGAACTGCTTCAACCCCAAGCCAGCATCTTAAGTCCCCTCACAGTGGGAACCAGATTTGTTTGCAGATTCTGCTCTGGGGTAGTGCTTCTTTACGACTCTATTTTGATAAAAGACTGCTCACTGTCACCCTTCATCAAGTTTGAAAATACAAACTATCAGGGCTGGAGAGATGGATCAGTAAAATGCTTGCTGTATAAGCTTGGGGACCCGCGTTCGATTCCCAGCACTCACATAAAAGATGGGCGCATGGTACACACCTGTAATCCTAGTGCTGCCGAGCCAGAGACCAAGTTTCCTAGAGCTCACTGGCCAGCCAATCTAACTGCATCTTTGAGCTCTAGGTTTAGTGAAAGACTCTTGTTCACAAAGTAAAGTGGATAGCAATTAAGGAAGCCATCTCACGTTGACCTATAGTGAACGTGTATACACTTTGCAAACTATCACAATTCGTCTCCCAGGTAAATGTGACCCTGTGCCCCCTTCCGTACTGGACCTCCCAGACCACTGCACTCCTCCCCTTATCTCTGGGCTTGGTCCCTCCTCTCTTGTTCAGCAGCCCCATTCCTCTCTCCAGCCCCTTGCCTTCTAACTGGACAGTCTCCAGCCCTGGAAATTATTTGAGCTCCCCATGCTGCCTGCGGTGGCTTCAGAGAGAAAAGAGATTATTCACAATTTCTAAAAACTCTCAGCATAAAAAAGAATCTCACTACATCCATCTTTTTGGCAAAAACAGCCTGTTGGCTTAATGCAGAAATGGTTTAGGTTTGAGTGAGGTCTTTGCCTTCTGGCCACATTCTGTATTTCCAATGGCTCTTGGTGTGCAATGCACAAAATCACCACACGGGGGCACTGTTGCCCTTGAAAGCCGCTTGGGTTTTTGAGCCGCTATCTTTAGTTAAGCAAACCGACTGGGATCCAGGATAGTGGTATTGATTTCTGTATTTCTTTTAAATTAATTATCATTGATGTTCTGAAGGCTGCTTAACTTCTTGGTTCGAAAGGTACAGATCTAAAGTCTGTTTGATGTCATTTATAGTATTTTCCAGAAGCCATCCATCCATGAAGGTCAAGAGGAAACTTTGGTTATAGTTACTTGAGAGGGTTTTTTCAAGGGGTTTGAAAGTGTTCCTGGAACTTCTGTATCTGTGGGTAAATTATCATGTTGATTGTGGACCCAAAAGTTACGCAGGAAGAAATGTGGGCAGGCAGGAAAAGTTTTGGATGGAGTAAATGACAGTGGGAGAGGAAGCAAGAACCACACCAAACTTAGGGCAGCGGCTGTGAAGCGCTGACAATTCCTTGTGAAAGCGGCTATGTGGCGGTTTGAAAGAAAATGGCCCCAAAGGGCGTGGCAATATTAGGAGGTGTGGCCTTGTCAGAGGAAGTGTGTCACTGTCAGGGTGGGCTTTGAGGACTCTCTTGCTCAAGCTACACCCAGTGTGCCAGCTCATTTCCTGTTGCCTTTGGATCAAGATGTAGAATTCTCTGCCTGTACACTCCCATACTCCCCAGTCGCCATGCTCCCCCGCTATGATGACATGGACTAAACTTCTGAAACTGTAAGCTGCCACCTCAATGAAATGTTTTCCTTCATAAGAGTTGTCATGGTGTTGGTGTCTCTTCACAGCAACAGACACCTTAAGTCAGGGACTAAGTCAGCAGTTCATAGTGTGAGGAGACTGCCGAGCAGGACCTACCTTCCTCATGTCTGCGCAGATCCTGATCCCCGAATCTTCAGCCTTTTCCCATTTGAAATAGTACTAATTCTTGCTGGTAGACAGGGTCAAGCTTGGGCTGTTACTAACTCCCAAACCACAACTGTAGGCTATAAGAAGGTAGCCACCCTCGGGCATTCTGGAAACCTGTGGTCTGTCCACATGCTATGCAGGTGGGAAGGGAATCTGGGGCAACCTCTTTGGAGAAGTCTTCCTAGACCTCACAGCTGCAGAGTCCCCATCCCTCATGACTCCACAGTGCTTATCTCTACCGGAGCATCTGGCTCCAGCCCAGTGGCCAGCACCCAGGAGGAAGCAGACACTGGCTGATTGAATTAAGGACCACATGTGCGCACACATACACAGGGCTTCCTGTGAGGCATCTGGTCTCAACTGAAATAGTGATACTCAGTTAACAGCACTTGGACTCTGGTGCACTCATGCAATCAGGCTCTTACAACTTAGACAGTCCTGCATAATGGTTGTTGGTCCCCCTTCTCTGGAGCCAGAGAGCCTGAGTTCAAAGCCTGACTGTCGTCACCTGATATGTGGGCCTGGCAAGTTTCTCAGTTCTCTGTTCCTCAGTGCTCAGTATGCAGGAAGACAATGACACTGGCCACTCTGTGTATGGCTTCTCTAGGAGGAGAAAAGCTAGCCTTGGAAAAATATGCAGTGTGTCACAAGCTCTCACTAAATGCTGGTTTCCAAGAGTATTTTCACTATTATTCATTAAAATCCAAACCTCTCGGGACTTCTCGCCAGGTATCAGGATCTTTCATGGTCAGACAATGAAATTCCCCTGTGTCTCTGGCTAAGCCCATTCAGGCCTCTCTAGTTCCGCTGGTGCCTGCTGCAGAAGGCTGGGAAATGGAACCGGGCTAGCCGCTCCCAGAATGGGCTCTGCCCCCGGGATCTCAGACAGAACCATTACTTGGCAGAGGCCTGTGAGTGCCTGGAAAACAGATTAACGCACTATCATTTCAGCCTGCCACTGGCCGTTTGCTAAATTGCACGATTTGATATGGGGAGTGTCCTCTTGTCCCCCGTCGGCGCCAGCCCGGCTTCTTATCAGCACAGTGTGACGGCTGCAAGTCACCCAACCACTCGTGACGTGCATCTCCTCAGCAGATTCACCCTTTGCTGAGACTCAAGGACACCAGAAGAGAGGAAAAGAATGAAAGCAGGTAAGGAGACCAACGCAGAATAAAAAATGTTTGGAGGCGTCTTCCAGGTGGGGTACTGAGACCTTCTCTAGATTCCAGCTCAGTGACAGATGTGTGGTGTGGCCACCGGGTCTACCCAGCCATACGGTGATTTCAGAGCACATCCATTTCCCCCTCTTCATGACCTTGCTCTGATTTTCTTCTAGTCTTTCTCAGTTCTGTTTCCTGATCAAGAGGCTGTTTGATGTTCAACAGCGACGATGAACAACCATGCCATGTCTGCCCTATAGGTGTCTCCCTGCTGCTGGATCTGGCAGGGATGGGATGAAGCAGCTAACGGCCCCAATTCGTGAGTCTTTTAGCGTTTAAATAAACTTTGTTAAACTCATTTCATCTAAAGTCTTTTTTTCTTTTTACCAGGGGAAAAGATTCATTTATATGTTTTGACTCTGAACTGGAAGGATGTCTCGCTGGAGTCTGTGTTATTATTTTAAAAGCATGTGCTAGATCTTATAGAGTAGACTCCAGTGTAACCCAACATACATGACTTCAAAGCTGGGCCCCCAACAAAGCAGGGGTCACTTTATATTTTATGTTCTTCTTTCTACTGCTGAACTATTCCAAGGCGATATGTACCAAGAAGGACCCCAAAGACACCTGCTGGCAAGGGGAGTCTGGTCCAGATGTGACAGGGCGGGCACCCTGTGACAACCCAGTTTTCTAGGCATTTTAATCTTTTCAAATTGCTGCAGAACTTCTGTTTGTTCAGCCTTCCATGACTTCACTCAGGAGCAAGGAGCCAATTACCTAAGGCACCCTTTTCTGTCCTTTGTCATTACGCTGTGAAACTTAACACAGTAGGTGACTCTGATACTCTATGCCGTTTCCCCAATGCTGGCCTGATGCAATATCTACTTAGAGTAACTAAACTCTCAGTCTGCAAAAATGTCATCCAACCATGAACTGGTGGTGGAAGATGAGAGGTTCTGCTTCGTGTTTGGTGACAGTCCAACCAACCCAGCACAAAATGAGTATGAGCTGGATGCTGTCAATCAAAAGAAACCATATATGCCTTGCGAAGCATCTTCGGATAAATGCTGTCACTTTAGATGGTGTCTAGGTCACCTGCTCAGAGAAAGCACACTGGAACCTCACGGCAGAACTTACTATGACATGATCATTTAGGTTATATTAACATATAACCATAAATATTGAAAAAGATCACTATAAAAATAAGATAAATTAGGGCCTGGAGAGATGGTTCAGGTGTTAAGAGCTCTTCCAGAGGACCCAAGTTCAATTCCCAGCATTCTCATGGTGTCTCTCAACTGTTTATAACTCCAATTTCAGAGGTTCTGTCGCCCTCTTCTGGCACCTGATGGTACTGCATTCACACGGGGCACAGACACAGGCAAATCACTCAAACACATAAAATTAAAATAAATAATTTTTTTAAAAAATAAAAGCATTAAAAATACAAACTTGCAAAAAAAAAAGCAGAGGGCTGGTGAGATGGCTCAGTGGGTTAAGGCACTTGTCTAGCTAGGTGGCCTGAGTTTGATGTCTGGGAGCCACCTAGTGGAAGAAGAAAACAGATTCCAACCTACATAAACATGTGCACACGCACGTGCACTCACATACACACACACACACACACACACACACACACACACTCACACACACGCACACATACACACACGCACGCACACACACAGAGTAAGTAAACAAATGTAAGGATAATTTTTAATTAGCGGAATTTGCAAACTGTCAAGGGATCTGAAAAGCACCAGGATCTGTAGATCTTTGTCTACACAAACCCAATTTCCTCTAAACTATGTCGGTTTGAAGCGCTCTTCAGGAGCTGGAGCTTGGCCAGCTCTGCTGAAATCACCACAAAGGACTCTTGAAACTCCATTCAAAGAGCAATTGCCATCTGAGCACAGTTTCTTTCAGACTAGAGTGAAGACAGAGCAGGGACACCCTCCTGAGAAGTGGAGAGTGGGGAGGCCTGGAAGCAGAAAGTTAAGTCAGCCCCAGGGTTTGAGGTGGCTGCACGCTTGCAGCTCCTTTTATTGCTCTGTCTCCTGTCTGACAGGCTGTCTCTGATGCTACAACAGAGTGCAGCACCGTTCAGAGCCACCGTGATGACGGCGCGCTGGAGCTGCTGTGAGGTCAGAGACGAGGTGTGTGTGCGGAAGTCAGAGGACGACTGTGTGGAGCTGGTTCTCTCCTTCTACCTTGATGTGGGCCCGAGGGATCAGATTTTGGCCACTAGGTCTGTGCAGCCAGCCCCTGAGCCATCTTACTGGCCAGATCATAGCTATTATGAGCAGATGTAGCAATTTTCCTACAGCCTGATTAATATTACACGTAGATCTCTGACCACATTGAGTCACCTGGCCATTGCGATCAAGGATGGATGTGCACCTATGGTTAGCATCAAAGCTGCCACTGTGCCTACCTTCTGTGTCCCTTCCCCAGCAGCCTTAACTGGTTGACTTCCCTGAGACTGCCACCTGCATCCAACAGGAAGTTCTATAGGGTGGCTGGTGTGCGAGACTGGGTCCTAATGTCAGGATTGTTACACTTGCACTGCTGTGCACCAATTCCAAGCAAAAAACAGGTATTGTCAAAGAAAAGAGAAAATTGCAATGTACCAGGATAAACGGAGGGTTTTTGCTTATTTTGTTTTATCTTTAGGAGTAACTAGGTAGCTAAGGGCAGAATGAACGAACCTGCACCCATTCCATAGGCAAGTGATACCACTCAGGAAACACATACCTTTGCACAGATTCTATTCTACTCTCTGACAATCCCATACAACTACCTCTGCCTCAGTTTTCATAGCCATGAGCATCTAGACACGTACAACCCACTGTTCACACGATGTTTGGCTAAATGCCAGTCTCTCATATTCTCTTTTGCAGCAAGGAGCCTTCCTTCCAGACAATTAGATAATCTGTAAATATCTGCTTTTGGTCCCATCTCATTTCTTGTTTATAGCAGCAACATGAAAATCCAAATCCAGGCATCCTCAGCCACCTTGGGGAAAAAAAGACGGTCAGCCCTCTGAACAGTAACAGCCCTGGAAAGCCAATGTGCAGCTTTGCAATGCCTTGAAAAGAGGAAGTACAAGGGAGCAGCCACAGCTGGAAGGGTGGCTCAGTAAGTTTCAAGAAACAATGGGATCCCATCACCCACGCGAGTCCCTGCCTGAGACCACTCCAGCTAACAGGCTGGCAAGGAGACGCAAAAGAAAACTCTGAGCTCCAGGTTCCTCTAGCAGACATGCTCAACCCACAGCCAAGCTGCAGCCAAGGACAGCTATGAATGCAACACATCAGAAAATCATAAATTTAAACACGAGGGGCGTGTGTGTGTGTGTGTGTGTGTGACATATACACATGCAGAGACCAGAGGAGGACACTTGGTGTTTTTGTCCTCCATCAATTTCTGCCTCCTTCCTTGAAGATGAGGTGTGGTAGCTAATCTTTTTTAAGATTTATTTTGTTATTTTTAATCATGTGTAGGTGTGTATGTGTCTGCATGTGGGTATGTACATGTGAGTGCAGGTGCCCATGGAGGCCAGAGGCATTGGATCCCCTGGAGCAGGAGTTACAGATGGTTGTGAACTACCTAGTGTGGGTGCCTTGGAAGAGGAGCAAGGGCTCTTAACCACTGAGTCATCGTCTGTCCTCAGAATGGTTACTCTTTTTTTTTTTTTTTTGGTGTAGTGTGCAGATAGCCTACCAGGCTTTACATGTGGCATACCATACTAACATATTTGCAACATTTTTCATGAAGTCAAGATGCAAGCATGGGGTGGGGGTTTGGCAGACAGCTCAGCCGGTAAAAGCACTTGCTGCCAAGCCTGACAACTGAGTTAAAGTCTTGGGATCCTTTATCTTAATTCTCAACTTGACACAATCTAGAAATTATGGGGAAGAAAGTCTCAAAAAGACATTGTCTAAATTAGGTGGGGTGGCCAGTGGGCAAATCTGTGGGGGGATTGTCCTGAATTTAAAAAAAAATTGCTTGGGCCTTTTGCCTGCCTGCATATCCATGCAGCAAGTCTTTACAGTGCCCACAGAGGCCATAAGAAGGTATTGGATTTCCTGGAGTTGGAGTTACATACTGTTGTGAGCCGCCATGTAGACACTGGGAATCAAACCTTGATCCTCTGGAAGAGCAGCCAGTGCTCATAACCACTGAGCCATCTCTCTAGCCCCATCTTGATCATGTTAAATGATATGGGAGGATCTGCCCATTGTGGGTGACTCCATTCCCTAGGTTTGGATCCTAGAGTGTATAAAAAAAAGGAGAAGGTGAGCTGAGCCTAAGCATGCATGAATGCATTCTCTTTCTTCGAGTGACGGTGGATGTATAATGACTAGTTGCTTCACGTTCCTGCCATGACTCCCCTGCAGTGATGGGCTGTCGCCTGGAGTTGAGAGGAAGATAAACACTCTTTTCTCTTAGTTGCATTTGTCAGGGTATTTTATCACAGCAACAGAAATGAGACCAAAACACAGGGTCTCTCACTGAACCAAGCTCCGTGTTCTATCGAGGCTGGCTGGGCAGAGAGTTCCTGAGACCCACCGGACTCCACCCCATTTTGCTAGCATTACAAGCAGATGAGAACACATCCAGCTTTTACAGGAGAGCTGGAGATGGAAACTCAGGTCCACATGCCTTGAGAGCAAGCACTATGACCCACTGAGCCATCTCCTAGGCACCCATTAGGAGATTTGGGGTTTTTTGGTCATTTGCTTAGGCAGTTCTTAAGCACAAACTTTGTACATCACAACACTGTTACGGCGTCAAAAGGTTGGACATGGCTGTCAGTTAACGAGTTTAAATGAATTTAGGCTTAAGGCCACAAGGCTGCAAGAGTCAAAGATGGTCACTATTTATGCATATGCACATGAGCAATGGCTACATCTGCCATCCATTGTGTCTAAACTCTTGACAACAACCTGGCAGATAGATCTGCTTTGTAAAGACGTTGAGCTTATGTGACAGCCCAAGGTGACACTGTTAGTTGTCTTACGGTGAAAGCCCAGTTCTGAAAGTCAGTCAGTTATTTTTTGATTTGGAATATCCTTGCATGGGTATAATTAGCTAACGTTGAGAATGCTTATTATTATTATTTAGTGGTCAGTTTGCTTCCCTGTTATGAAGAGACTCTTCAGTCATTGCCAAGGAAATTTCCAAGAAAAAGAGACCATGAGAATACTGCTAGGAAGTCCTCTTCCCAAGCAGTTCCCTCCAGACCATTTCTGGGAATGCAAATGGACTTGGAAGACAGCAGAGGTTTGCAAGGATAAATTCTAGCTCTCCGAGCCTGCTCTCTTTTTCCTTCTTACTCTAGTGATGTGGTCTCCTAGAACCTGCTGCATCTACTTCCCAGCAGCCCTGGTTGCCAAAGCCTGTTTCTCCTGTGGCTGAGACCAACACCAGTTTCCCTACGTCTATTTGGTGTCACCCTCTCCAACCTGTTGGGAATCTCTTCCGCAGTGTCTCTTCTCTGGGGCCCTTATTTCTTTTTGCTGTTTCTCATCCTGATAAAATGTCCAGGCTGGGGAGAAACAAATTGTCAATGCTCCTTTGTATTTGACGAGTCTGTGCACAGACAGACAGTATCTTATGTGTGCTGGCTATGTAGAACACAGGACTGTTCCTTCCTTCAGCCTCAACACTCTAATTCTACTCTTTGGGTTTTTACTTTGGCAAGTGATTAACACACAGAAGGTAAATTAGCTCCATCGAATTCCATTACATAATGTTTCCTCTAATTTGCTGTCAGCCCAGATTCTGTTTGTCAGCCTCCTTGTCTTGTCTGTCCTATGGGGATCATACAGAGAGTCCTGGGGAATGTAGAAGCTGCTTGCGTGGTCTCTTCAGTCTAACCAACCACGATTAGCTTCTCATGGCTGGCAGCAGAGAGGCTGGCCACAGGGGTGACCCTGAAGGGTGATTCACAGAAGCTGGGCTCTGAAGTCCAAGACAGAAGGAACATCTGGGTCTGTCTCTCCAGAGCACGTCAGAGAAACATCATCAAACATTTTCCTTCAGTCCTCTCCCCCTGAAATCCTCATAGCTAGTTTTAGCCATTGTTACACATGTGTTCAGAGAGCTGACTTGTGCTTTTGGGCCGTATATTGGCTGGTGTTGGTACAGAGCTTTGCTCCCTTAGATGGTCCGTGGTATGGCTGCTCCTAATGTCTTCTAAATGCACCCACAGTCATGTACCACTTGCCCACAGTGATAGGTCCTGAGAATTTCACCACTGGGTGTTCATATTGTTGTGCACACATCGCAGAATGATTGAAACTAAGTGGCATACACACAGGCTACTCTCTCTCTCTCTCTCTCT
>CABHPR010127687.1:18391-31342 GCA_902168415.1 Peromyscus melanophrys
AGAGAGAGAGAGAGAGAGAGAGAGAGAGAGAGAGAGAGAGAGAGAGAGAGAGAGAGAGAGGAGAATGGTGCAATCAAAAGATGTGGCAGAGTTGAGCTATCTCAGGCTACTTGTGGTGCAGCATGTGTTTTAATTTACACCAAACCACCAACCCCCCTTTTAAATAAGTAGCAACAGTAAACACTCAAAAATGGTGGTTAGGTTCCAGTCCCACCTCTTGTCCACCCATAACTGTCTATTCCATTTTCCCTTCCGAGAGAGATTCCCTCTCTTCCCCTAGACTCTTACTATATACCTAACCTCTGTGGTCATACAGATGGTAGCTTGCTTATCAATGACTTCATAGCTAATATCCACATATAAGTGAATATATACCATATTTGTGTTTCCAGGTCTGGGTTACCTCACACAGAATGAATTTTTTTTCCTAGGACCATCCATTTCATGATTTCATTTTTTTTTTTTTTTTTTTTTTTGGTTTTTCGAGACAGGGTTTCTTTGTGTAGCTTTGCGCCTTTCCTGGAACTCACTTGGTAGCCCAGGCTGGCCTTGAACTCACAGAGATTCGCCTGGCTCTGCCTCCCGAGTGCTGGGATTAAAGGCGTGTGCCACCACTGCCGCCCGGCCGATTTCATTTTTTTTTAATGGCTGAATAATATTCCACTGTGTAAATGGAGGCGCTGTGTGAGGGAAGGATTATGGGGAGGCACAGCTAAAACTCAGGGCCATTTGGAAACCTAATATAGTAGAAGCTTCCCAAAGTAGATAAATATATGAAGTTGATATAAATGAAATCACAAAATATCGTGGGAGTCAGAGGCCCAAGCAGACAGCTCTTGTTACCAAATGAAACTTTAAGTATGGGGAATGAGTTACATTGAATTGAGTTGTTGGCCAAATGTGTCCCATGGAAACCTCAGGCAGGCTATTGCCAAGGCTGTAGGTTGCTCCCCACACTGATGGGAGGGCCTTGCTGCTGAAGACAACACCTGCACATCTCATTGAACACAGAGCAGTTGAGCTGGTGCCCACACACAGCCTTCACCCCTATGGGCTAGTGTTTATGATACTGGAAATAAATTGAAGCAGACATCAGAAAATGGGAAGATTGTACATGCTCATGGATCAGTAGGATTAATATAGTAGTAACGGTCATCCTACCAAAAGCAATCTATAGATTCAATGCAATCCCCATCAAAATTCCAACACAATTCTTTCCAGAGCTTGAAAAGGACTATTTTCAGTTTCATATGGAAGTAAAAACAAACAATAAATAACCAGGATAGCTAAAATGATCCTGAACAATAAAAGAACTGCTGGAGGTCTCACCATCCCCAATCTCAAATTGTACTACAGAGCTATAACAAAAAAAGACAGCATGGCATTGGCACAAAAACAGACACTTTGATCAATGGAATGGAAGACCCCAAAATAAGTCCACACACCCATGGACACCTGATTTTTGATTAAAAAAAAAAAAAGAAGAAAAAAGAAAACACCTTTAACAAATGGTGCTGGTCAAACTGGATGGCTGCGTGGACAAAATGCAAACAGATCCACACTTACCACCCTGCACAAAATTCAACTCAAAGGATCAAAGACCTCAGCATAAGATCAGGTATACTGAATCTGACAGAAGAGGAAGTGGAGAATTGTCTTGAACTCATTGGCACAGGAAAAGGCTTTCTGAACGAAGCATCAATAGCACAGACACTAAGAACAACAATTGACTAATGAAGGCCTCACGATGTAGTGATACTGTGTTCCCCAAAATAGTATGCACCCTAATAAACTTAACTGGGGTCAGAGAACAGAACAGCCACTAGATACAGAGGCCAGAAAATGATGGCACACACACCTTTAATCCTAGCATTCCGAAGGCAGAGATCCATCCGGATCTCTGTGAGTTCAAAGCCACACTGGAAACAGCCAGGCATGGTGACTCATGCCTTTAATCCCAGGAAGTGACGGCAGAAAGCAGAAAGGTATATAAGGTGTGAAAACCAGGAACTAGAGTCTGGTTAAGCTTTTAGGCTTTTGAGCAGCACAGTTCAGCTGAGAGGCATCCAGTCTGAGGAACCAGGATCAGCTGAGGAATTGGCAAGGTGAGGTGGCTGGCCTGTTCTGCTTCTCTGATCTTCCAGCTTTAACCCGAATACCTAGCTCTGGGTTTGATTTTATTAATAAGACCTTTTAAGATTCGTGCAACATCATGGAAATGAAAAGCTTCTGTATGGCAAAGGATGCCATAATCTGGACAAAGCAGCAGGCTACAGAATGGGAAATAATTCAAGCTATTCACAAAACCTTCAAAGAGAAGTGGCCCTCTCAACTCATGCTATTTAGGGGTCACCGATCAGACTCACATGCAACTGTTCAGCCAGGTCACACCTAACCCTACTGTGCAGCCTGCAGCTTCATTACCCATCAGGCTTTGAGAGGCACATCAAATGTGTTGAACCTAAGGTAGCAGGATGGTTAGCATCCTTCTAATCATTGGAGCTCTACTATGGGTTCAATGATATGCTGCTTAGATACCTCTTGGAAATTGAACATCCCCCCCATCCCATACATACCTTAGATAAAATTCATAGACCCACAGACAATCTGGTGTAAAGCTAAAGGTTGGTTAACTATTCTGGCCATTTGGACTTTAGCCTTTAATATTTAACTCTTTTCTTTCCAGTTAGATAATTATGTTGATTGGAAAGACAAATGAGAAGTCTTTATCAAAGCCATGTCTCTTAATGTCAATTATTATAATCATAGCTCTTGTTCCCTTTTGGCCCATTTGTGAGAGATATCTTCTATGTTTTCCTACAGAACCACCATCGTCTTCCATCCTGTTCTGGCTCCTGTGAGGCTGTTTTGGATGGGCTGGACCACTGGATCTCTTCTCTGCTGGCTTCTGATTCAGCCAAGGAGAAGCAGAGCCAGGAGACATAGGACAGAATGACAGACAGTGAGTCAGTCAGCTCCTTTTGTGTCTGAAACCATGGGGGACTGCCATTGTTTTTGTTGTGTGTTCCTTCTCCCCAAATTATTCTTACTGGGTTCCAGCTTGCCCATCTCTGGTTAGTTCTTCTACCTGCTACCCACACCTTTTAAAATAGTATTTTAATTAAAACATCCTCAAATATCTTCAGGGAGCCATCTGTTTCCTCCGAGACCTTCATGGGCCCAGCATTGTCCTTGCCACTCCAAATTGAACTGTTAGTTCTGGTGGTGACTGACCACAGGATGCTTTTCGAGACTCCAGATTGCCTCTTTGCCTGCTTTGGATGCTACTGTTTATTTTTCCTCATCCTATTTGCTCTATGATATGCAGCCTTTTAAATCTTCAGCTGGGCCGAAAGCTTGCTCTGTAGTTTTCTAATGTATTTTGATAATGTTTCCTTTTCTTCCTCTTTAAAAGTACTTAGGCCGGGCCGGTGGTGGCGCACACCTTTAATCCCAGCACTCGAGAGGCAGAGGCAGGTGGATCTCTGTGAGTTCGAGGCCAGCCTGGGCTACCAAGTGAGTTCCAGGAAAGGCGCCAAGCTACACAGAGAAACCCTGTCTCGAAAAAACTAAAAAAAAAAAAAAAAAAAAAAGTACTTAGAACGGTCACTGTCATTCATTTGGAAGAGACCTGAATAGTCACCTAGACTAGCTCTTTGCATTCTACGCCCTCTCCCTTGACCAACTTCTCCCAAGTAACAAGCATCCTCACAGACAGAAGCTGTGTTGCAGCAATGAGGTTCGTGGCCCATTGACCTCACCCATCCACAGAGATTTTCCCACCTGCGTTGAAATATTTCAGTAGTACAAGCCAGGGTTGGGGATGCTGATGTGAGTGAATAGAAACTACCCTCTACTGAACTGATATGACATGAAGCAAAGGATTTTTATTTAAAGATGGTTTTGCTGTACAACCCAAGCTGACCTCAAACTTAATCTTTCTGCTTTAGTTTCTCAAGTCCTAGGATTCCAGGACCACACCCAGCTAAGCAAAGAAAGTTTAATGATGCCTGTGTCTCTACCTCTCCAGGAAATGCATCATGGTTTGCTTTCACATCAGAAATTTGTATTCCTAACAGTATTTTAAAGAATTAGAGTTTGGGGTGTGGGGTGTGGCGAGACGGCCCAGAGGGTAAAGGTGATTGCTGTGCAAGCCTGCTGACCAGAGTTCAATCCCTGGAACCCACGTTGAAAAGTGGAAGGAGAGCACTGACTCCTCTGACCTCCACTTGCACAGCATGGCACACACTCCGCATGTGTACACACACACACACAATAATAACAATAAATAAATTAAAAATCAGAATTGGTTAAAGATACAAGACTAATCTTTACATCCTCCATTCTCTCAGCTTAATAGTCATTGATTGATAAAATGGATGATGATGGCATCAGAACAATGAAGCTAGTCAAAACTTCCTCATTCACAGCCAAACAAAGAAGGAGACAACACCACGCGCTTCCAAAGCCAGCCATCCTGGGAATTCTGCACAGAAGCAGCAGGGAGAGGCTGAACCTGGAGCTGCCTCTCCATTCCTGCCTGTTCCTCAGAGGCAGCCAGGAAGCAGGGTGACGGGAGCCTTCCCTGTGGCTCTGGAAAGGAGAGCGTGCCGCTTCCTCTAGAGAGGAGAAGGCTGCCAGGGAGAAACGAAGTAAGGAGGCTCAGGAAGGATGGGCTGATTTTCAACGAAGGAAATGAATTTATAGCATCAAGCCATTTCATAAGAGTGAGTTTGGTTATCTCCCGCCTGCCAGACTTCCCCTTTTTTATATGCATGGAAAGAATTCAAACACAGAAATAATATCGAGCAATTACGAGACTTATGGCTAGTGAGAAGAATTACCCAAATTGTCTCTTACCCAAACTCCCCCCGGCGCTCTTCCAACCTGTAAACACCGTCATGGGTGGCCACTTCATCTTGTCTGTCTACATCTTATGGCTCAGGCCCGGTCAGTACCTTGAATGTGCTCTGCACAACACAGACCCTAACACCTGCTGCCTGGGTGTATAAAGGAGAGTGTGCTGAAAAACTGGGAACGGGGAGATGGAGTGTTATTTTCACAACAAGATGTCGATTGATATGCTATAAACTAGAACCCCTGGCAAAATTAAACGATTGTTAGTCCGGGAACCTAGAAGCCCCTTCTGTCAAGGCCCTCTTAGGAAACAACATGTTGGATAGTAAAGAAACATTTATGTGAGGTTCAGGGCTCCCCCAGTGTCACTTCAGTTAGTTTTATTTCTACATAGAAATAAAATATAGCTGAACATACAATTATAAAATTTTAAAAAGCATCAGAGTATTCTCCTGCTATAGTAATATTGTAAATACTATAAATACACCTTTTCCTCATATATATATATGTATATATGTATATATATATATAGTGTGTGTGTGTGTGTATACATTGACTTATATATAGTGAACTGGGGGGTGGGATGATTCCTCTTTTTCTCCCCCCTCCTCTACTATCTCCTCCCCTCCCCTCTCCTTCTCCTCTTTGCCCCTCTCCTACTGAATTCTTTAAAATGAGCATTTTGAAATCTAAAAAATGAAGACCTTAGTAAAAAGACTACATTTTTTTAATGGAAATTTTAAGGGAAGAGCCAGCAAAAATAGGTCCTGGTACATTATTTTATTAACTACAGATAAAAAAAATTTCCAATAATTTGATTCTATTTTTTAAAATAAAAAAATTTATAGTAGTTATAAGAACAGACTTGTAGGTTGAACACTACTTTGATTATTTACAAAGGTTTTTATAACCACTCATATTTTGAAAAATTATTTACATTTTAATATAGTGTGTGTGTGTGTGTGTGTGTGTGTGTGTGTGTGTGTGTGTGTGTGTGTAGGTCAGAGGACAACTTGTAGAAGTTGGTTCTTTCCTTCCACCAAGTAGGTCCCCCGATCCAGCTCAGATTGTCAGGTTTGGTGGCTGGAACCCTTGTCTGAGCCATGTAATCAGCCCTCACTTCTCCTCTTAAAGCATGCTGTCACAAAAGCTCTCAGAAGCAGTCTATTTTGACTGATCGTGTGACTATATTGCAGCTAAGATGGCCCATTCTTAGGGGATGGGATTATTGACTGTTAAGGCTCTTGTATGATGGATAGAATCATTCTGACACCTTCCGCTAAACAATACATTCCCTACTTTATCTGTTTTCCTTTCCTTTATCTCACTATGAACATGGGGACCTGAGAGAAGAGTCCTAGAAAGCACTGCTGGCCAGCACACCCAATTTCTCTATGACTTAGAGCGTCCTTGAAAACCAGAGAATTAGAGAACAGATCAGCAATTCTAGACCCTGAATGCACATTAGAGTGGGGACTCTGAATGCACATTAGAGTGGCATTTATCTCTTAGTGATGCTAAGCCACACCCAGAAACCCCTGGGAGTTTAGACACTGGACATGCTATGAAATTCTGCATGTGTTTCTGACCTGCGGCCAGGGTTAAGGGCCACTGAACTATTTGATCCCTCACAACCTTGATTATTCCCAAATTTCATTTTATATCTCAGAATATCTCTCTGTGGGCTCAATTATGGCTTCCCAATACTCTGAGGGGAAGTGCAAGCCACAGTGTGCCAGATCTTCCTGTGTGGGATGGTAGCTTTGAACACTTAGGTAGGAGGGGAATGAGCAGATGAGATGTAGTGTTTCCACGGTTTGTAAGGCAATATGATCTTTGAGACTCATCACTCACTTTTTGGTTTGGCCAATAGGAGTCTCTGACCTCCATGGCCTCTTGTGGTGGTGAAGGTCTGCACTGGTGCCAAGTGCACTCCTAATTTGTCAGGTCTCAACCTTTGCCTATTGGCAGCTCATCTGGAAATTCTAAATGTTTCCCTGAGACCACAGGGGAGAGAGTGGAGACGGCATATCTCATAATGCACAGGGGTTGCTAGAGAGGAAGGTGCAAGGTTTGATGCCTGTTCTCCACACAGCATCTAGGCTCTTTAGGAGGTCATGAAGTGTCAACATGGCTAAGCTAAACCACCTTCTCCAGAGTGCCTTTCCTGAGTCTCTCTCTGTAGGTGGACCATGGGATGCATTGGTGTGTGGGGCTCAGAGAGCAGAAGGGAGGCTGCAGCCCCGCAGTTCACACACACTGTTTCTTATCTGCTGCTCACTTACTGGGTGGTGGCAGAAGTTGGGGCTGCAACTACTCTGCTTTCCTGTCTCCAGCACAGCTCCTCTGACGCCTGGTCAGGCATATGTTCACTAAGTGTGTGATTTATCCCCTAATATTTTTCTCCCACTGGATGCTAAGCATCTGGTGTTTAGAGAAGGCTGGCTATTCTTGACTGTGTTTTCCCTATACCTGGGCTGTTAGCTTTTCTTCTTGGCATAAGAAATATTAGCTGGGCGGTGGTGGTGCACATCTTTAATCCCAGCACTTGGGAGGCGGAGGCAGGTGGATCTCTGTGAGTTCGAGGCCAGCCTGGTCTAAAGAGTGAGTTCCAGGATAGGCTTCAAAGGTATGCAGAGAAACCTGGTTTCGGAAAAAACAAACAAACAAACAAACAAACAAACAAACAAAACAAAAACAAACCAAAAAGAAATATTAGTTCAACAAATGAATAAAGATGCTAGACAGATGGAGGCCAAGGTGGAGATGGAACAGGGAACAGCAGGGCTGGAGGTTGGAGATACGGAGAGTTAATATCTGGCCCCCTAGAGTGGGGAGGCTCACCAGCCACTGTGGATGAGGCCACTCCTGACCACACCCAGTTGGCTTAATGCCTTTCCTCATCAAAGTATGTCAGAACTATTAGCTCATGTATATTGGATGCCTTCTGAGAGCAAGACCAAGTCCCCTTTGCCTTGGCCAATTACTGCTAATGACTTCTCAAACACGACAGCTGTTATTCTTAACTACTGAAGCAATCACAAAACAATGTTCAAATTTTTTTTCTCAAAGTTTGGATTGCTTGAAAATTAGAGTAAAATTTGGAAATGTAGCAGCGTCTTCAGAATAAATTAGTGAGGATCTGTGGAAGAGAAAAACAATGAACACTTTTGTGAGTTATGGCAACGTTCTCTTCCAAGGGCAGTTTATCTAAGCAAATCGTTTTAGCTGATTTTAGTTGACGACCCATGCGTTTGTGTTTGCTAAGGTATGGCTTAAGGTCAGCCTCTGCTTCAAGTTTAGGAGCCCAGCCTCCTAAACCCTGGACACAATCCTGGAGAATGAAGCTCCATCCAAACTCTCAATGATAGATGCTTGTCTGTATCCCCAGAAAGGAGCAACCAGTGTTCTTAAAGGGCCAGGTTGCTACACTGTAGTCTTGGAATGAGAGCCAAATTCTTGGCTTGAGCTCCAGTCTCACTAGGAGATAGCTTTGAGACCTTGGGAAGCTCAGATAGCTGTGGGAGTCTGTCGGAGCTCCGACCTGCTCCCAGCTTATGACAGGTTCTTGGGTGGAGAAGAGAGGAATGAGAAAATATCAGATAGAAAGATTGACCTCAGTGACGAGGAGAAAGACAAAGAGAGACACAGGATAGCTTCAGGAGGGCCTGGATCAATACCCAACAGCCCAGAGGTTTATTCAAAAGGGCTTTTTATAATATGCCAAGGGGAGAGGCAAAAGTCCTCCCCCTAGCAAGATCAAAGCACACTGTAGAGGCAAGTGTAGACCCTTCCAAATACCTGATAACCACGTCTGTGGCCAAATCATCTCCTTATGCAGCCCTGCTGGGTAAAGCAAGCTCAGATTCTCTGATCCTGAGTAAGATCTCACTAGGAAGCCTCTGTGGGCTCCCACAGGTGGCCAACTTGTGGAAATCCATATTTCTTATTGTTACATGAATCACTTGATGAGATCACAGAGGACCTTGAGCCCCTAGTCTTATGGGGCTTTCCCATTCCTGCAGCCGTCGTGTTGAGCTGTCTTGCTTAGACAAGCAGGATGACTTTTAGGGAGCCAGTGTAGATGCTGCATTCAGGAAATTCCTACTTATCCCAGCCTCCCTCATTCCTCATCCCCTTCCCGTTTTTCCCTCTAAATATATATATATATTTTTCACACAAACATTCTAGATCTGAGGGTACCTTTTCTTAGATGTGTGACAGCATTGCATTACATTCTCTCAAGACAATATTTATGGTGAAACTTCATGGTCTTACACCCTGCCTTCTCCCAATAGACTGGCCAGCAAGTCGACACCACTGTGGCTCATGTGAAAAGCTGTCCCCTCTAAGAACTGTCATCCTTTCTACCCTTCTGTTTTATTTAGTATTCCTCAATTTTAAGGACTAATTTGTTTCCTTAAAGACTTTTCCAGTTTCCCACACTCCACAATGAACTATGACTGAGTCTTAGACCACACAAATGTGTGCTATCCTTGGGCCCCAGCTTTAAATGCTAGCTTGACTTTTACGGTTAATTTTGGGACATGCAATGGAATTCAAAGAATGTACGAAAATTAATTCAACAAACTCATTAATTAACACAGCTCTAACATTTTTTTTTTTTTTTTTACCCACATGAGATAGCCTTTACCTTCATTAATGTAGAAAAAGCATCCCACTGGAATATGAGCTATCTGAATGGTTTGTTTGTGGTTTTCCCCCTAAGTCTTGATAAACATTTTGTGTCTAAATGACTGAAGAAACAAATAGCCAAGCATAATTATTGGCTCTTGAGAAGTGAACAGTTATACCACTCAGTATGTTACTATTCACGACAATCAGTTTACAAATGTCCCCAGACTATGTGCTGGGACCCGGGATTTGGGTCACGGGAGACACAACTTTATCTTTTGATTTTGATGAACCGTAGGTGATTCTCACCCCACCCCCACCCCACTCCACCTTCTACAACCAGCGTGACTCCAGCCCTCCCTCCTGGGAGCAGTCAGGGTGCCCTGTACTTAACACCTTGGAGGAGTGGCCAGTAACAGCAAAAGACTAAGAACCAGCCCGTGACCTTTGAGTCTCAGAAGGACTTTAGTCTCTGAGGGCTCCTGGCACAGCAGTGAGGTGAGAATCGTGACAAAAGAAAGAAGGAAAAGGAAGCTGATGGAGAAGGCAATCTAAGGGGACCTGCCACATGGTCTACAGAACAAAGGCTTGGACATCGAGAAAGGAGATGATTATTGCCTTCCTTCAGAAGTACAGGGAGCTAGTACAGAGCTCATCTCGGCTTCCCAGCTCCACAGCCATATTCCCAGCGTGGTATAGGGACAGAATTAATGAGCTGAGCAGATGGCCTGAGACAACCACCAGAATTTCTCACAGGAAAGAAGGGTAAGGTGAATACTTTATGTTAAAAAACACATAGCGAGCACACAACGTAACATACAAATCCCAGTGCATGTATTCATCAGCTTTCCTGTTGCTGTGATAAAAAAAACACCCCGGCAAAAGAAAGTTAAGGGACGAAGGGTTGATTTTGGATCAGCTGGTCACACAGCATCCACAGTCAGGAAGCAGGGAGGAGGGAAGGCTGGTGCTGGCTTGCTTTCTCCTTTGCATCAGTCCAAGATCACTGCCCACAGTCAAGTGAGTCTCCCAACCTATTTCTCTTCACCTAATCTAGGTAATCCCTCATAGGCATGCCCAGAGCTGGTCTCCTAGGTCATTCTCGAGCCCGTGAAAGTGGCAGCCATCATACTGGGCACCACATGAACTTATTTAATCTTCCAAACAACCGTGTCAGTGAGTCCTGTTCTTACTAACGGCTCTGATGTAGAGAGGAGGGAACGGAGGCACCAGGAGGGTCAGTGAAGTGGCCAAGGCAGACAGTCAGTAGTGCTCAGATAAAGATGATGCAGCAGTGACCTGGGTGACCCCTCCAGGTAGCAGTAAGGCTGGCCCAAGTGCAGAACTGCCTACCCTTCTTGTTTGAGATCACACAGACCTCCATGCCCATTCACGGCTCAAATGCATCCCGTTGAAAATAGGCTTTGGCTGTGTTACTAGTGAAAGAAAGATCAGCTCATCAAATGGACTGCCATCACACTTGTCCCATCAGATTTTTTTTGGGGGGGGTCTATATTACATTGATGATCAAAGCCAAATCTAAAACCAAGGACAAGGAGAGGGGAGTTATCTCCAACAGGCCTTTAGAACCAACCCTGCTGGAGGGATGTCCTGACCTCATCAACTACCCTGTTTCTTCATCTTTATAACATAGCACTCAGGATTTAACTTGTCGTTTAAAGCTGGGACAGGACTGTGTCCAATCCCAAACCGGCATGAGACACATGGCTGAGGATGCTGGGAGACGCCCACCAAACTGTTGGCTATCTAAGTTTGTGTCCAAGTAGAATATAGTCTTAGTAAGAACTCTTAGGCCAAAATAACTTTGGAGGGAAGAATATTTGAACGCCACCATTGTTTAGAATCACGTGGTGACAACTTAAAGCTGATGCGCTTTTATGCAATTCTGTTATTAGTATTTTTAATTCTCTAAAGTTTATCCCTCCCTTTCCTTTTAATGCCTGCATGTGTGGTGTAGACCCCCGGCTCCCCGCCACAGCTCTGCCTTTGTTTGCTCTCAGAGGATCAATCCTTGAGAAAGTGAGTGAACTTGGTACTAATGATGGTCTCTGTCTTTTTCTTCCATCGTGCTTGGGACTGGACTAGTATTCCACATTGTCTGTTTATGACTGTTAATAAGTGGAGTGGTGGCTAGTGATAAGTGGTTAACGACTAGAGAACACTCAGATGGGTCACGTTACAGGTATGTCTCCAGAAGCGTAGCATGTGGGTGAAACACACAGTGTCCAGCCAGCCATGCTAATGTGAGATGGCTGTTCTTGGTTGTCAAGTTGATTACATCTGGAATTAATTAAAACCCAAATGATTGGCACACCAGTGAGGAATTTTTCCTTAATTAAATTGTTTGAAGTGGGGAAGATCCACTTCTAATCAGGATCTTTGAGGTGAGAAGATTCACCTTTAATATGGACCACACATTCTGCTGGTACTGTATGCAAAGGACATGGAAGAAGGAAGCTCTTTCTGTCTGCTTACTCTTTTTCTTTTTTTCCTCATACCTTACAATTTTATTTGTATAAAAATCTAAGAAAAGCAGATCTAAAGAGATAGAAAGTGGGTGAGGTTTGCCTGTGGCTGGGGTGGAAATACAGAATTACTGCAGACATAAGGGATATTTCCTCTTGAGATGATTGAAATATTCCAAAATTAGATCGTGACAACCATTGTCTGCCTACTCTTCTGCCTGCTTGCCCTTGATCTCACTCTCGCTAGCAAGTCCATCCCTTCACTGGCATTAGAGCCCACCTACTTCTTTGTGATTCTAGCACATACTGAGTACCACCTGAGACATCCAGCCTAGTGGACTGAACAACTACTGGATTCTTGGACCTTCCATTGGTAGACAGCCGTTATTGGAGTAGCTGGACACAGTCTGTAAGTCATTCTAATAAATCTAATAAATATATACATATATATGTATATATATGTATAATATATATACATACATACATACATATATATTAATTCTATATGTTCTTTTCCTCCAGAGAACCCTAATACACAATGCATCCCTGTACTATCAGCACTGGAAGCTTGAGGTGGGAGTTTAAGGCCATCTTTAGCTATATAGATCATTCAAGGCCAACCTGGGCTACATGAGACCCTGACTCAAAAAAATCTAAAAACAACAACAACCCCCAAAGCAACACAACAACACAACATAAAGTACAAGAACTAATATAGCCCATTTAAAAATACATAAATTTGAATCTTTTTCAATGTTTCTTTGCAAAAAACATCAAAGTTAATTTTAGCAGTCAAGACAGACTTCAAATCACGACAAAGTGAAAAATTCATCTTTCAAGAGTGAATATGTTTAGATCTACCTCGTGGGACAGGCTTCTTTTACATTTCTTTAATGCCAGCCTTTCTTCATCTGTCTATATGTGGTCACACCTGTGTACAGCCAGCCACACCTGTGTACAGCCAGCCACACCT
>CABHPR010127688.1:0-15598 GCA_902168415.1 Peromyscus melanophrys
TATGGTTTTATTTCTGCCCGTACTATCTAAGTTTTTAAATAATTTCTTAAGATAATTCTTTTCTTTCTGCTCCCAAGGGTTGGGGGCGGGGCTGTTGCTTTTCTCTCTCTGGACAACTACTCCTTTGGGTTGAGGTACCTTAAATTCAGAGTATAAGGGTGTGGGGAGTGTCCAAGACACATCTATGGTGCAGACATGAAAATGACTCATTTCCAAGTAATATATAGATGATGTTCTCGATGTCTTTGGAAGTGGAGGAGAGCTTTACTTTGAGGAATATCTTTTGAGTCTTGCATAGTTCTTCTGGCATATGTTTTAGGACTAAATTGTACTATGTTATGTTAAAACTAGATAAAACTGAAACTGAACCATTGATCTAGAGAAAAATACATGAGAAGTGTAGCTCAGAACATCACTATTCCCATCTTAGGGAAACCCAAACCTGTTACTGAACAACTGTTCTCCATATATGGCTAGCCCTCATGAAGACATTGGACTCATATTTCCCAGATCTCCTTGAATGTAAGTGACATGCAGGGTGAATGAGGAGTTAAGATTTTAATCGTAGAATCAGCTTTGAGAAGGCATTAAGCAGAATCATTGTTTTCTGAAGACATGCCTTGCAAGACGTTCAAAGAGGAGGTTCAGCTGTTCAACCAAGGAAAAGTCTAAGAGGACGACTCAAGCCAATGACAATGATTATTTCTGGGAAGTTTGGTTGAAATTGTCTTCAGAGATAATAAGGCCTCCCACTACGGAGATAAGTGCAGTGCTGGCTGATAGCATAACGTGATAGCTGTTGCTTTGTGATAGGATTAGCTCTAACATCACATTATCAGTTTCACTGCTCCAAACCACCACACACACAGACCATGCTAATAAAGAGACCACGGAAGTTCAATACACTGTCAATGAGGTGTTTGTAAAATCCTGTAGTATTATCTTTAATGCTAAATTTGATATAAAAGTGATTTATATTATTAGCATTTCTCTGATATAATGAAGTTTTCAATTTCATGTGTTAACAAATGTGGTTTTCGGTGTTCACTCAAGCTCTTGTCTAGAGTGGGGAGACTGTACGGTATTTCCTATTGAATGATGGGGATTTAACCCCTTTGCAGTGTCAACAAAAACACTCCTGCAAACGGTAGGATTTTACAGGACACATTGATGTTGTTCTCCAACATCTTTGGTTTCTTTATATCTCATTGTCTTCAAGATGGGGGAGGCACTTAAACTCCCTGAATTTTGAGACAAATCAAGTCCTCTGTTTCTTCCCCTTATGATACATTTTCTGAGACTAAAACTGTTTACTTAACAGAGAAGGCAATGACCATTGCCCAATGTTAAATCAAGTGATTTTGATACTTTTCGATAATGAGATGCAACAGTATCAAAGGTTTCACTCTTTTACATTAATCTGCCAGCCAAGCTAACAATAGCAGAGTCACACATGTTTGGGTGAATCTTCATTCTTGTATTTCAAATACAAATCCCCAATTTTTCTCCAGATGATTCTGACTAATGACTCTCCTTATGTCTCAAACTATGAGTGTTTTAGTTTTTTCATAACATGCTCTCACCCAGCCAAGTCTGAGAGCCGCTGCAACTCTGACTGAAATGAACTGAGGCAAACTTGTTTCTTGTCATGTGAGTATTTCCGTGGAAATCTGGGCTTGCCTGTTCTGGTTTGCTTTCTGTTGTAATAAACTCTATGACCAAAAGTAGCTGGGGGAGGAAAGGGTTTATTTCAGATTACAGGTTATAGTCTATCCTCCAGGGAAGCCAAGAAGGAAATCAAGGCTGGAGCCTGAGCATAAACCAATTGAAGAGAGCTACTTCCTGGCTCACGTTCCGCTACCCGTCTTATATAGCTCGGTCCCGTTTGCCGAGGGATGGCACTACCTGCAGCAGAATGGGCCCTCCTGCATCAATTAGAAGTCGAGAAAATGGCCCACAGACATCCCCCTGGGCCAATCTGGTGGGAGCAATTTCCCTTTTCCCAGGTGTGTCAAGTTGCCAACCAAGATGATCTGTAACACCTGCAAAAACCTGGGACCAGACAAACCTGCAGGATGTGAGCACATGTTAGGAAGATGGGGTAGCTGCACTCAGCTGAACAGTTGGTAAACAACTGATCAAGGGAAAAATTAGTTAATCTTGACAGGAACAGTCTCTGTAGGGATCAGACTTCAGGCTATAACATCTGGGGTGGGGGTCATGGGGGAGAAAGCAATGGTGGATGTTTTCTGTATACACTGTTAATACTTGGACCAGATGAAAGCTTTGCCATCCTTCTGAGCCTCACCAGAGGAAGGCTTTGCCACCACCTTGGAGCTAATGTACCGTTTTTTTCTTTCTTTCTTTCTTTCTTTCTTTCTTTCTTTCTTTCTTTCTCTCTCCCTTCCTTCCTTCCTTCCTTCCTTCATTCCTTCCTTCCTTCCTTTCCCTAACCATGTCTATGTCAAACAACACACATTTACTCAGGATTCACTCACACTCAACGCTCCTGTCTCAGCCTCCTACGTACTAGAGTGATAACCCACTATTCCTGTCTGACTTTTAAAATCATCTCTAGGGATTCGGGAGTGCTAGAGTAGTAGGACACTCCGATCATTTCCATTTTGGACAGGTTAGCAAATGTGGAAGAGGAACAATGTGATTTGTAGAAAAGGTGAAAGAAATTGGAGGCATGTTCTTGGTCCCTTTTGCTCCGCAATTCTGAATTCTTTGCCATTTTACTATGATGCTATATATGATCTATCATAGCTAATGTATTAAAGGCAGACTTTGTGGATGAGATGTTTTATAATAAACAGAGTACTTACTTATTATCTTAGGCATCACTTTTCATTTAAGTAAAATAAATAAATAAATAAATAAATAAATAAATAAATAAATAAATAAATAAATAAAGCTTTGGGTTGTATACTGAGAGCTATGCCTTGTAGCAGGGTTTGGAACTGTAGCAGGGTTTGGAACTGTAGCAGTGTTTGGAACTGTAGCAGTGTTTGTTTGGAACTGTAGCAGGGTTTGTTTGGAACTGTAGCAGGGTTTGGAACTGTAGCAGGGTTTGGAACTGTAGCAGTGTTTGTTTGGAACTGTAGCAGGGTTTGTTTGGAACTGTAGCAGGGTTTGGAACTGTGAAAATCACAAGCAATCTTTGTACCCAGATGAATGAGGGTGGTTTGATGAACAAGGGTATGTTATATAATGGAATAATACACAGCTGCAAAACTGAGGAAGATGTCTAAGAACTAATTTGGACAGAATTACTGGAAATACATTCAAGTTATAAGATAAATCCAAAAGAATATTCATGCTGTAAAACTCTCTAATAAAGAAGGCAAAGTAAGAAAGATACTTTTTGTTCATCTGTATAGAATAAATACAGGGAAGATGAAGTAAAAATTGAGTCATTGCTTACTTATATGAGGTAGAAGAGAAATAAATAAAAAGAAAAGGTTATAGGAAGAGAGGACACATTGTTTCATAGCACACTAGATTGCAACTGTAACAATGTTTGCTATCGGGACAAAACAAACTCTTAAAGAGGAGATTAAGATCAGCAGGAATCCAATGGAATACAAACACTGACAAACAGTGAAGCTGCACTAAATGGAGACCATGAGAGGCCCCCAAGGCCTCTTGGCCATGGGCAGGTGGAAGACACCCACAGGCCCACCTGGTGCCATTGGGGTGAGCAACTAGATGGTGGGGAAATGGTAGAGAAAGAAGCAATGTGCTGTGGAGAGAGGGGGAACTGAGGAAGTGAAGGAGGTGAAGAGCAGGCTGATGTGGGCAGCCTGATTGCCATCTGGGGCCATAGTGATGTCTAGGCCCAGGCTGCTGCCCAGGACCACGGCTGGGTCCGTAGTCCTACAATAGCCAGGGTCTGTGTTGATGTCTATGGCCCGTGTTGCCAACAAAGGCCACAGGGTTGCCTAGGGTCTGGGATGCCACCTGTGGCCATGTGGGTGTCCAAGAGCCATTCTGCCTCTGTGGTCATGCAAATCTGGGTGGCCTGCACTGCCTCCCAAGGCCAGGCTGCAATTGGGGTCTGTGTTGACATCTGTGACCCATGTTACCACTGTGGGCCATGCAAACCATGCGTGTTGAAATGCGAGGGCCGTGCAGAGCTGGCCCCATCCTTCATTGATCCTGGGAGATCTAGTCCTGCCCCACACTGGCTGGTGAAGCTGGAGAGCTGGTCCCTCACATGGGAGAGCTGGCTCCGAATAATCCTGGCCCAGGGAGAGCTGGCTCTGCCCCTCTTGGGAGAGCTGACCTCATCCCTCACAATAGGAGTGGATAAACTGACCACAGGTGAGATGAACCCGATGTCGTAGGTGCAGGGGAGCAGGCTATGGCCCTTGTCTGAGGTGCAGGGGAGCAGGCTATGGTCCTTGTCTGAGGGAGTGGTCCCAGCGGAGGCCTGGACTAACTCAAGTACCGTACACCCAGGCCCACCCCAACATGTACCCGTCATCTGTGACCTGCTGAGGTGTGGTGCATGAAGGTACTAGTCCTGCGGAACTAGGGCTGCAGAATCTCCATGACTTGGGGCAACCCCAGGATACCCAAGAGGCCTTTTGGTAAAGGTCTAGTACTGATAGTGTACCAGAAGCCAGAGAGGGCTTGAAGCAGACCCACAAGTCATTGCAATGAACATTTGCAAGTCAAGCTGTTTGGACAAGAGGGTACACTGTGTGACACAGCACCACAGCTTCCAGTGCCACTAAGGTGAATGAAGAGATGATGAAGAGGTGATGGAGAGGTGGGAAAGATGGAGGAGCAAAGTGAGTTTTTTTTTCTTTGATTCTTGTTTTTTTTTTCTATTTAATATTTTTATTTAAATTTTTTTCGGGGGGGTGCTGTAAGAGTGAAGGGAGGGTATGGAGGGACTGGGAAGTGAGTAGGATTTGTGTGCATGATGTGAAATTCCTAAAGAATTAATGAAAAGTTACCTTTAAAAAAATGAAGACCTTGATAACATAGGGGGATTAGAAAGATAAAGAGAAATTAAATGATGGAGGAAGACTAGTGATTGAACATTGTAAGCCCAAAGCCACAAAGATACAGCTCCCCATGCAGTGAGCTAGTGGAAGTACTTTTTCAGGAATACGGGTTATTGTTTGTTAAAAAAGATGTCTCTACATTAGACTTGCACAAACATATAAAATATTCTATGTTGTAGACAATGAGACTAGAGTTTTCTCTTGTGGACATCAGTGATATTAATAAAATTAATTTATATTACAGTATTACTAGAACTCACTTAAAAGTACAACCACATTTATAGAACTAGAACACAGGTCTGCATGTGAACGTGGGCACGTCAGTATATACAACGTCTCTATCTGTGTCTTCTCCGTGAGCTGATAGCACACAGAAGTAATTCACTGCTTATGGCAATCACAACACTGATATGGCTTTTATACACATTTACCAACAAAAGGAACTAGCGTTCCTTCCTGAGGTTTGCTGGATTCCAAGGCTAGGGCTGTGGTGGAGTATAGAATGGACCTGGAGTACGGTGCAAGGTGAGAAAATGAGATTGGGGAAAAAAAGAAAAGAAAAATGAAAGCTTCTTAAAAAATGAAGACCAGAGAGTCTCAAGGAACTCCTAATGGCCAGAGCTAGCACTATTTGACAAAAGAATAAGAATATGAATAAAAAGAATAAGAATTTGATTTTGATTTTAACCCGCAGAATTATATATGTATTTAATTATATATATTTACACATAAATAGAGGTGGTGAAAACTTTCATATGGTTTAAGTCTAAGTAACAGATACAGAAGGAAAGAAGGAGACTATCATACCATCACTCTTACATTCCTATAGTTGTGATCTATGATGTATGTGGAAGAACAGGATTTCCAGAGTTTTGCATATCTTCCCAGAAACATCTATTCACTATGAAGAAAAAGATAATGTATCCATAGTGAAGAATTCCCACAGAAACCGCACTGACCTAGTAAGGTAAATTTCACAAAGTAATAAGATATATCTGTGCCATTCTCTCCTCATGTCAAGAAGTGTGCTTCACCATTTGGGCAATGTGTCCTGGAAAAAATATATCTTCAAGTTTGCTTTCTGTTGCTGTGATAAACACTATTCTGTTGTTGTGAACAGACACCATGACCAAGGCAACTCTTATAAAAAGAAAGCATTTAATTGGGGGCTTGTTTACGGTTTCAGAGGTTCAGTGAATTATCATCATGGCAGAAGGCATGGCCGGCATGGTGCTAGAGAAGGAGAGAGAGAGAGAGAGAGAGAGAGAGAGAGAGAGAGAGGGAGAGAGGGAGAGAGAGAGAGAGGGAGAGAGGGAGAGAGGGAGAGAGGGAGAGAGGGAGACCGAGCCTGGCATGGGCTTGAGAGAGAAAGGCTGGGCTTGGCATGGACTTTTAAAACCTTAAAACCCACCCCAAGAGAGACACACTTTCTCCAACAAGGCCACACTTCCTAATCCTCCTAATCCTATCAAAGAGCTCCACGCCCTGGTCAATAAGCATTCAAATATGTGAGCCTGAGGGGGCTATTCTTACACAGGGAGGAAAAGGTTCTTTAAATCCTACTTGTTCTAGTCCATCATTGAGGGAAGTCACGCCTTGAATTCAAGGCAGGCACCTGAAGGTACCATGTAGGAAAGCTGCTCACTGGCTTGTTCCCACTAGCTCACATTCAGCTGGCTTTCTTACACAACCCAGAACCATTTCCCCAGGGGTGGCATTCCCTGTAGTGGACTGGACCTCTCACATCAACCAACCATCAAGAAGATCTCTCACAGACATGGTCACAGGCCAACATGATCTGGGTCATACTTCAATCGAGACCCCACTTCTCATTTTATGACTCTGTGTTATGTCAACTCGACAATAAAAACCAGCCAGGATGATACATAAAATCACTCCAGTGAAAACATCAGACAAATGCAAGTCAAAGGTCAGTCTTCAATGAGTGATCAAGATCAGGGATGCGAGTCAACAGTGAGGTGTTTAGTTAGCGCACACACACAGGGAACCGTGTTCAGTCCCCAACTGATATCAGTCTTCAAAAGAGAGGCCCACTGCCAAACCCTTACATGTTGGAAGAGACAAAGGAAAAAGAAAAATGAAATTCCATGATATTCTGAATCATGTCCAAGAGCCAACAAAGGATGCTAGTGGGAAAATCTGTGGAACCTGGAAAAGTATCTGAAGTTTAGTTAGCAATGTATCGATGTCCATTTCCTATTTTTCATAAATATATAGTTATGTAAAATACCAACATGACTGAAAGCCAGTTGAGGGAAATAAGAAAATTCTTGAATGCTTTTTGCAACTTTTCTACAAATTTAAAAATAATTCAGAATAACACTTATTTCACCAGGTGGGGAAAATAATAAAAATACGTGATAGGTTCCTGAGAGTGGTAGAATTTTCATTCTTATGTCTAAATCTGCATGTGTTTTCTAAGTTTCTATTGTAAGGGTGTACATTTTATGAGCAAAGATCGTGTGTACTTCAAAATGTGATTAAGGTTTTGTTTTGTTTCCATACTAATTTCCTCAAATATTCAGATATTCTTCCTCTTTCTCATAACCTGGACTTTGGAAAACCATTTCAATAATTCATTTATTTTTTCCGCTCTTAATTTATCATGTATCTGTATCCTTGAGCAATATGATTCTATTGTCTTTTTAAAAAATATTTGAAATAATAGCACAGGTGGTATTTTGTGCCTTGATTTTTTTTTCCCATTTCTTTTCCCTCAACAAGCGTTTTTCTTTAGTGTTTTGTTTATATTTGGGCTGTTGCTGGTTTTTGTTTTTTGTTTTTTTCTGAGCCAGAGGGTTGTTCTATCAGCAGAGAGTTCATGATATTCCTGGCCTAGCATCTGAAGGGCTAGGATTACAGGTGAGTCACACCATGCCCACAGACCGGTTCGCCTCTTTCCTAACTATGTAGAAGCTGCTTCATATAATAAAAGTAGCCCAGCATGTCTACTCATAGAGTCTCATGCATGTGCTCATGGTTCTATGATGTGGATAATTTGTTTGTAGTCTTGGATTCCTGAGCTATCATCGGCAGTGCTGCTGATACCAGTGAGTACAATAAAGACAACCGCATGTGGAGGCCACTTAGAAACTCTGCTGAGTCCTTCTCGCTTCTGAATGCCCTAAGTGCCAGGACCAGAAGTATGAAAGGAGTCTTGAAGGTTTCCAGCTCCCTGCATCCTAGCTGTAGCCCTGAACATCAGGGCACAAGGATGAACTAACTCCTCTGCCCTCTATCTGAATTTCTGATGCACCAGCTCTGTAGGAGCATTAGAATCTTCTCCACTGACAGAAACCGGGAGAGACACAACTCAAGGGAGGAGAGATCGGTCTGTGCTCATGGCTTTAGAACTTTCAGTTTTGCCTCCATGGGTGTGAGTTTCTGCTGGTACAGAATATCCCAGTGGCAGGAGTGTGTGGTAGAGTACGCTTCTTGCCAATGGTAGCTGGGAAATAGGGAAAGGGGGAATAGGTACAAGAGCCATCTTTCCGAGGCATACTCCTACCTACCAGTTTCCTCTAGGTGAGTCCCACCTTCAAGTCTCACCACTTTGCCGTCATTCCATCATATTACCAACCCAGCAGGGTACTAACTCATTACTGAGGTCAGAGGCCTCGGAGGTCCAGTCACTTTCCAGAAGACCATCAGCATGCAAGCCCCCAGTACATGAGTGTGTGGCCTGACCTTTCAAATTTAAACTCTGAGTGGGCAGAGTAAAGTGGTTTCTTTAAGCTGATACATTTTGGGCATCATTATTACACAGCATGAGTCGCCTGAACAGTAATGGTTTACTTTTACTGTCGTTTAGTAGCTGCCTAGTTACTCTTTTTAGGAACCCATTTTGTAAATAACCTTAGAAAAGAAACACATTTTGTATCAAATATGTTCACACATACATGACCTATTTAAGACAAAAATTTGAAGTAGTAATAGATACCCTTTTAAAATTTATTATACGGTGCCTTTTCCTTCTCCACTCGTCCTTCTTTTTTTAGAAAAAGGTTTATTTTGTGTATGATTGTTTTGCCTGCATGTACATCTGTGTGCCACATGCCTGCAGTGCCTTTAGAGGCCAGAAGAGGGCACTGGATCCCCTTGAACTTGATTTACAGGCAGTTGTGAGCCATGTAATTTTGGTGCTGGGAATTCATCCTGCATCCTCCACAAGAGCAGCAAGTGCTGTTAACCAAGGGGCCATCTCTCCAGCCTGAGGATTACATTTTAAATCAAAGAAAAAAGCTTGATAGAGGTTATTGAGTTAGTTAGTATGGGATACCAGGAGGTAATTCTTTGGAATCTGCAGGCAAGTTAGCATTTTTGAAAAAAGTGTAGGTGGGCAATGCTCTGTACATGGGAATAAGGATTTTAGCATGTACTTTCTTGGGATAGGAGATCTTAAGACTATAAGACATAAGTGTTCATGGACATTCTGTTCTTAAAAGCAGTACACATATTTCTTAATTCTGGAAATAAAGAAGGGTGTTCTCCTCTGTATGAAAAGATGGTCTGAATGAAACAATGCTTTCATAGCTGCTAACTGCTTTTCATTAATTTTAATATTGGTTCTATAACCATTTTCCTAATTAATGCCATTTCTCTATTCAAAGGTCTTGCTGGTGACTTTAGTAAAGAGATTTCAATGAGAAAGAAGAGAATACTTGTGGATTTCTTGTTCTTCAGCTTCTCTATCTTCTAGTTAACTTTATAAAACTATAACCAAATATCTGAGAAAATTATATGGAAATGTAGGATATTATAGATATGATAGGATGAAAGAGTAGATTATTGAACCTACTTTTAAAGAGCAACAACTTGTTTAAAATGTTTTACATTGGTATAGATTTTAGTTTATCGATACAAATTTAAAGTTAATTTTGTTATATTGTATGTATATTTCTACTCTTGTTTAAGGTATTATGTTTATGTAACTCATTTAAATTGTAATGGATAATTAAGAAATACAGATTAATAATTAGTCTTCTATGATAGTTAATCTTATAGTTATGTTAAGTTTTCTAGGTATACATAGATATAATTCAATTAGGTAGGTAATCTTCAAACCCTTTAAAGACCTACAGAATATGGCATTTAAAATGTTTTAAAAACTTAGACTTTCCTGGACAATGAGACACGTCTGTTCCTGGCAGCACCAATTTACTTCAGAGGGAAAGATGGGCATAGAAGACACTCCATATGGAGTTTATCTTCTTCTTGGCAAAAATAGCCATTTGAGCAAGAAACTATTTTTGCCTGGACTGCTTGACAAAATGTTGTATGCACTGGACATACAGGACTCATAGGAAGGTGACCACTGAACTTTGCAAGGCAAAATGGTCCTTTAGGTTCCTGCTTTGCAGAAGAAACTGCCAGACATTCTACAGGACACAGAGAAAAGTGACTAAGAGACTCTAGGCCTGTAGGCTGAAGATGAACACTGCAGGTGAACTTTGGGTGACTGTCCAGGTAGTCTGCTGTCTCTGTCATTCTAGATTTTTGGAAGTTGCTTATAATGCTCTTCCTGTTTAGTTAGGTAATATTGTATCCTTCTGAGGTCTTTGATGTAATTGAAGACTAGATAGTTATAATTTTCCTTGGTTATAATAAAAGATAAATTAGATATAAAACTTTAGACTCAAAAATATAGGATAGATAGAATATTTTCTTTAATTTTGCAAAATACAAATAGACTAGATATTATAACTATAATTCTTGCTTGATTACTGTTTTGTTATATCTAATTTTACTATGTTAAAGTTAAACCCTGGCCAGGCGGTGGTGGCTCACGCCTTTAATCCCAGCACTCGGGAGGCAGAGCCAGGCGGATCTCTGTGAGTTCGAGGCCAGCCTGGGCTACCAAGTGAGTTCCAGGAAAGGCGCAAAGCTACACAGAGAAACCCTGTCTTGAAAAACCAAAAAAAAAAAAAAAAAAAAAGTTAAACCCTTCCTTTTTGATTAGACAGAAAAGGGGAAGTGCTGGGGATGTCTTTCTGTATGCTCTGAATGTGTTGCTCTGATTGGTTGATAAATAAAAAGCTGCTTGGCCAGTAGCCAGGCAGGAAGTATAGGTGGGATGAGCAGACAAGGAGAATTCTGGGAAGAGAAAGGCTGAGTCAGGAGAGGCCAGCCTGCTGTTCAGGGAGCAGCATGTAATGACACACAGGTAAAGCCACGGAACATCTGGCAACATATAGATTAACAGAAATGGGCTAAGTTTAAGTATAAGAGCTAGTCAGTATAAGCCTGAGCTAATGGCCGAGCAGTTTTAATCAATATAAGCGTCTGTGTGTTTACTTGCATCTGAGTGGTTGAGGACCGGGAAAACTTCAGCTACAAGGATATCAACTTATAAGGAAGAGAGATTTGCTTTGATTGTTTTGGTGTGGACTTGGTTGGCTGCAGTCATTGTTTTAGGGACTATGGTGAAATGGTACCTAATGGTGGAATATTGCTTATCTCATGGCTGCTGAGACGCCGAGAGAGAATGAGAGAGCCAGTGGCTGGGGTCCTGGTGTATACTCCAGTAATTTAGGTCCTTTCACCAGGCCCTGCGTCCTACAGGCTCTACCTTTTCCCAGTGGCATTACAGGATGAGGACTAAGTCTTCAACCCACTGGCTTTGGAGGACTTTCAAAATATATATTCTAGCAATATTATACTTCTGATTATTACTTGCTCTATTTTTCTACACTCTGTATTATATGATTCTGCTGGTTTTTAAATCTAAGCATTATCTATTAAGCAAGCTCACTAATTCATAAAGGTCACTGGTTTAGCATAAATGGTTAAGCAGATAAACTCTTGCATAGTTATCTATTACACATAGCAAACTTCCCAACAAACACAGTGAGTGTCTATGTTACTTGTCCTGTGGCTATGAGAAAAGCAACTTAAGAGGATTCATTTTGGCTCACAGACCCCAGGTGGAGTCCATCAGAGGAGGAGGAAGAATGGCTGCAGGAACTTGAGGTTGTTGGTCATGCTGTGTCCAAGTCAAGGAGCAGAGAGAGGTGAATGGTGCTGAACTCTGGTTCAGGTCAGGACTCCAGCCTATGCAACGGTATCATCCACACTGAGGGTGGGTCTTCTTGTTTCAATTAACCTCATCTGGAAAACCTCTCACAGACATGCTAAGATGGTGATTCTAAATTCCATCAAGCTGACAAGCAAGAGTAATCATCATAGCAGGTTAAAATTACAATAAAACTTTATTATCATATGTAGCTTTCATATGGTAGGAACTGGGGGGGGATGAGTGCATGGTTTTGTGGTGTGATTTCTCATGAGGTATGAGCTGGACCTTCAGACACCCCAATGGGCTCTGATGAATCACGAAGCCGGCAAGTGTGTGGTGGCTGTTGGCAGAAGGCTCTGTATTATAGCTCATGTGACCAGCACAGGGCTACATAGCAACTCACGTCACGGCAGATGGTTTCCCCAGAAGAGCAAAAAGCACAGGTCCACTGGTCAGTGCTTCTGACAGGTCAGTCATGTACTTGCAGTTGTTTATGCTGTGGAACATTTGTTTAGTGATGCAAAGATGTGTTGCATTCTTTTATGTTGCATTTTTTTTAACTCTGTTTAGCTGTGTTACTTTGCCTGTCTAAAACATCTGATGGCGTAAAAAAGAGCTGAATGGTCAATAGTTAGGCAAGAGAAAGGATAGGTGGAGCTGCCAGGCAGAGAGAATAAATAGAAGGAGCAAAAGAGAAGAGGGAAGGAGTGGGAAGAGGAGGAGAGAGGACACCAGGGGCCACCCAGCCAGCTACGGAGTAAGAAGTAAAGAAAGGTATATAGAGTAGAGAAAGGCAAAAGCCCAGAGGCAAAAGGTAGACAGAATAGTTTAAGAAAAGCTGACTAGAAATAAGCCAAGCTAAGGCCAGGCATTCATAAGAAAGAATAAGTCTCCGCGTCTTTATTTGGGAGCTGGTGGCGGGCTCCCAAAGAACAAAGAGTGAAAAAACACGACTACACACTAGTGAATCACATTCTTCTTTGTTGAGAAGTTACAGGGAACCAGTCACCACCTGTGATCTCTCCTCTTTCTAGATGAGGCCAGGAAGTAAGGCTGGAAAAGTTACCCGAACATGGGTGGGGAGAGGGACTCCTCACTCCGGAGTCGAGTCGGGTTGAAGCCTATCACCAGCTGAAAGTCAAGAATTGCAACACAATTACCACTTGAGAAGGTTGCTAATGTGGAGACAATGTTTCTTTTGCACACAGACATTTTCAAGGCCCCAAGCACATATGTCCTTTATTTCTTGTTTCTTAGCTCTATGCCTTCATTTTTCTAGGAATCTTACCAGAAACCCCATTTACAGTAAAAGCCATGTTGCAACCCCTTGTGCAACCTTTATGATAAATGGCTCTATATTATCAGGCTATAATTCTATCCAAGACATCCCCCCAGCCCCGCCCTGACCTACCCTGTAATCATATTTATTGAAAAGAGGGAAAGAGGCAGAGGGAGTACCGTAGAAACTGGCTAAACAATTAAACCCCCAAAGCTCCTAAGGCTTGAAAACAGTTGCCAGTGGACAAATGAAGTGGGACTCTCCTTGAGAAACCCACACCTATGATCCTGGGTCTACCTCATTCTTTTCTTCAACTCTTCTATTTGTGTGAGTGTGTGTGTGTGTGTGTGTGTGTGTGTGTGTGTGTTTGTGTGTGTGTGTGTGTTCACATTTGTGTGCACATGTGTGTCCAGGCCAGAGGACTTTGTCTTTCTGTAGAAGGCACCTTGTTTTTGAGATAGAGTCTCTAGTTGGCCTCCAGCTGGCCAAATAGGTGAGCTCCAGGGATCTGCCTATCTCTACCTCCCCAGCTTTGTATTAGAAGCACCTGTTTCCATGTTTCTTTTACATGGATTCTGGGGCTTGAGTTCAGGCCGGCAGTTCTGCAAAGCAAGCAGTTTTCAGACTGAGCTTGATTCCCAGTCCCCCCTTTCTTCTTAACAAAATGCAACTCCGCCTCAAACTTGCATGTCCTGAAATTCTTTTTGCATTGAAGGAGCCAGTGTGAGTCAGAGGTCCCTGAAAAGGAAGTTCCCAGGTGACTGAGGTAGTTCAGGGCTGTGTCTCCCTCAGCACTCAGCATTTTCCCCCTGTGGTTTCTCCTGCTTGAACTTCATGAGCTTTATTTTAGAGGGTTCTCTAGAGGAACAGAATGGAATATGATAAATAATGGGATTTGTCAGAGTGGCTTACAGGCTGTGGTCAGCTAGTCCAGCAACAGCTGTCTCCCAACAGAAAGTCCAAGAATCCAATAGTTGTCAGTCCCCAAGACTGGATATCTCAGCTGGTCTTCAGTATAAGTCTGAATCCCAAAGGAGCAGGCTCTAATGCTAGTGAATGGAATGCATCAGTAGCAGGAGATATAGCCAGTGAGTGCGAGGGCAAGTAGATAAATAAAAAAAAAAAAAAAGAGCAAACCCCACCCCCCACCCCCATGTCCTTTATCTAGGCTGCCACGAGAAAATGTGGCCTGATTTAGGGTAGGTTTCCCAATCAAGAAAATTCCCTCATAGGTATGCCTGGCTTCTTGGGCTTTTAGTTACTTCCAGATGTAGCCATGTTGACAACCAAGAACCCCCACCACAGGATTGTAACAATCACCCCAGCTCTCTGTAATTTACATCAGCAGCAACATAAAGGTGAAGAGCTGCAAGTTAGACAGTGTGACGCACTTGTAGCTTACTGGAAAGTAGATGCCATGTGCCAGAAACTGTTCTAAGAACAGGACAAAAGCTCTCTTAGACTTTACTGGGAGCTCATGACCTATTACTACCATTTCCACAGAAGACAAACCTGAGTCTAAGGTGTAATGTACCTTGTAGGTCTGAACAGCTAAGAGATCTACCTTTACTCTCTGCCCTTTTGGGAAAATTCCTCCAGTGCCTAATTCTACTGCCTTTGGAAAACTGTTCTCCCAAGAGTGAGAGAATGCCATTTTAATCTTTATTTTATTTTTATATACTCCTCTTTGTTTTGGGAGTAGGGTAGAAATACAGAGGCAAAATAAAAGATAGCAAGCGATTTGTAGGAGTGTAAACAAACAGTAGTCTTGTGGTATTCTAAGGGGGTTGGTAACAAGCCTGCCACAGTCCATGGATGCTCAAACCCCTGATATAAAATACAAGAAGTAGTACTGCAGACATGTGACCTATGTGCATCACCCACATACTTTAAATTACCTCTAGACACTTAGACTTTATGTCAACGTCAAACCACGTGAACAGCTGTTATACTGCATCTTAAAGACAACAATGATAGGATTTGTGGTTGCTTTAACCCGTGGGATAAGGAAGGGTGAGTGAACTGATTTTATAAAGTTTGGACATGTTAGAATCTCTACAGTCTCCATCAGGGTACTCTCTTTCTATGGCAGAGAATTTAATGTTTGGGCTCACCCCCCATTTCCCCTTTAACTCTCTTCTTGTTCTCTGTACCCTCACCCCTTTGTCCTCACAGGCAGTGCTCCCAATCCTTTGTCCTCACAGGCAGTGCTCCCAATCCTTTGTCTGTCTTCATATGAGGTGCTCCCACCCCTTTGTCTGTCTT
>CABHPR010127689.1:9179-21117 GCA_902168415.1 Peromyscus melanophrys
TGTGTGTGTGTGTGTGTGTGTGTGTGTGTGTGTGTGTGTGTGTGTGCGCGCGCACGCGCGCACGTGCATGCATGTGTGTTCATACAGGTGTGGGGTGCACATTCTTTTTGTGAGTGTGGGGGTGGGCAGTGTCTTCAGTTGTTCTACGCTGTTCTCTTCTGAGACAGGTTTCCTCTGTGAATCCAAGTCTAGCTAGCAGGCTTAGAACTTCTGGCTAGCCTAGCAGGCCAACTTATGCTGGGAGTGCTAGGATGGTAGGCAGGCACCTTTCATGCCTGCCCAACTTTTTTGTGGCTGCTGGGGATCTGAACTCTGGTCCTCACACTTGCACATGCTCTTAGCCTTGGTGAGCCACCTCCCTGCCACTCTGTATTACATTTTAATAGAGCACAAATAGCTAATACAGCTATTAAATGGATCCTTTCCTCTCTGCTAATACTCGTTTCTGAGTCAATTTCTGAGAAGTTTGTCTGGAGTAGACAGTTAGAGGTGGAAGTATGGTTTGTAGAATTTACTTTTGGGTCAGTGAGAAAAACCAACTGTTAAGATATGCAAGAATGTTCAGTGATCTTTTCCTCCACAGTGCTGAGCGTGAGGGTGGCAGTGGGGCCCTGACCAGCTCTGAGATCAGATGTCAGGTGTTCAGCTGACTCCGTGAGCTGCAGTTCCTGTTCCTTTCCCCCACGGAACCTTCTGGCTCTTGGTCTACTTCCTGCTTCCTCCACAGCATCCTCATGGCATGTTCTTGAGCATTGGACTCTGTCCAGTAAAAATATTTGCGTATGCCATTGATACTTACTGATTTATAAAACATACATATACATGTAGATACAATAGTATATATTAAACAAAATTAATGACTTGGAAATGAAGGGATAGAAGAAATTCCACAAATAAAAGCTATTTCCCAAATCCCCAGTTTATCTATTTTTCACTTTGGAGTTCATTATCTCTTCACTGATGTTCATTTCCATCCATCTGGAAAGTGTATTACACTTTCTAGTGTGGAGTGAGTCTGTATGTGTGTGTGTGTGTGTGTGTGTGTGTGTGTGTGTGTGTGTGCGCGCGCGTATGTGTATGTACATGTGTGTACGTGTGTGTGTGTGCATCTCTGTGTCCCTTCTGTAGTCTGGGCTTTTTTCTTTCCCTTGAGCATCATCTAAGAAAGAATGGAGACAGAATTGCACTGAGTCTGCCACTTTGCAATTCACTTTGCTTCTCTGGTGGGTGAAGAACAGTTGCAGCCTGAGGATCGCTTGGTCCTTTTTAGGAAGTTAGTTCTTTTAATGCAGCAGTCCTTAAATTTGGTATGTCAGAGGAAGGGTGACCCGAGGAAGGAGAGCAGAGTGGGGTAAGAGCAGCTGCTCAGAAGTGGGAGGAGGGTGGTCGCAAGAGCTCTGTGTTTGCCCTGTGTAGTTTACCTTCTTTTAATTTGGGAGACCGTATTATCTTCTGGAAAGGGGCCATAAATGTACAACAAGCATTGCCTCATTCTTTCAATGCCTGTTGCACCTGGCTGTCTGAATTCCTTCTCATATTGTAAGTTTCATCCTGGTAATAGACCATCTTGAAGCCAACAGCTGGTGTAAACTGTAACATGTGAGAGAGACTATGACGTCATATTTGGAAGGTTGGCCAACTGATTTTTCCTAAGGGAAAGAAACTAGAAAACTTAGAGAAGTAATTAACTATAAATTAATTCATTGCAGGAATTTCCCATGTCTGATGATTTAAAAGAATAAATTCTGCATGCAAATGAATCATTACCAACTCAACTGAAGCTGGTTGCATACTCAAGTTTTCTCACCATGGTGTGTTGCTGATAGAGACAGGAAGTGAAAAAGCAAGGTCTATGAGATTTTTTTTTCAGGGAAGTCTCTCAGCCAGTCTTTCAATGTTTCTCGTTTAGGCTCTGGTCGCCAGGGTAAATGACTCAAGGTATCTATTGCTGCTTGGCTGTTTTTAAAGGGGGAATTTCCCCATGGTCTCGCCTCCCTAAAATAGCTAATTATATACTGGAAGTTTCAGTACTTTGTTCGGAGCTTGTGAAGTCAGCACATTCTGGAAGCTCCCCATGAATGTGAGTCTGAGCTGGCCTGATGCTTTTGTTTCTCCATCTCTGCAGCTAGCTCGGTACTGTAAGGACACAATTCTATGGCTTTTTCCCCCTCACATTTGATGTGGTAGTTTGCATACAGCTGCAGGGTAGACGTTACCTTTGAAAGGAACATTTGGCCGCTCTGATTTGATTAAAGAAAACCACCTCAATCTTTTCTAGACTGAGAACGTTTTCATTTTAACTTGGCAGTAAGAGGTGGGAATGTCCTCACTGCACTTAGATATGTGCGGAGAAGCCGTTGGGAACAAAACCAGCGGCTTCAATGAAGGATGCTTTGATGCATTTTTTTTTTTTTTTGAGACAAGCGATATTATATAGGATTGATTCTATTTCTTTCTCTCCCAACTTTCTGCATCCTTGATTTTCACCTCCTCCTTTTTATGATTGTGTACTGGGTAATTCTGATAAGTACGTAGATTCTGGCAAGGTGATTTAGGCCTCTGAGTCCTGGAACACCCTCTGTCCTATTTTTACACAGAAGGAAGATTTCCAAATCCCAAGTTACTATGAATTACATGTGCTTTCTTCACCATCGTTGGGAGAGGCCTGAAAGGATTTTGGATCACAGATCAAGGCTAAGAGTTTGGTTGTAGCTTGCATTAAAGAAAAGTGTCCCTGTCACAGCCTATAAGACCCTATGCTAGACAACTATCTCCCAGCTGCAGACCTGTTCTTAAGCTTAGAAGTTCTGATCTCTCATTAGTGTAACAGTCCAGAATTCATTCTGTTGATTGTAGCTTGGCATCAACTTCATATGTATATATGTGTTATGGAAAATAATTGAGTGAAGCGTTAATATCTGTAGAGCAAAGCATGGACAGATTGTTAAACCTTCACTCTAATATTCTTATATACATAGTACTCCTGTGAAAGACATCGCAGTTGACAAGTTTGAGTGTGGGAATGCTTGAAAAAACTGGAGAGTATGTATGAAGCACTGGCAATAATAGACATGTTATTGCTCAGTCACTAAATATTATTACCCAGGAGTGGAGATCAGACGTTAACTCATGTTTTGATTCTATGCTATTTACCTCTCTAATCTCCAAATAGCTCACTTGCAAGAGAACACACATTGGGTTTCTGAAGTCATGTGATAGAACACAGTAGGTCTATGGAGTCATGTGATAGAACACTGTAGGTCTCTGGAGTCATGTGATGATAGAACACAGTAGGTCTCTGGAGCCAGGAGCTTTATACTTGGCAAGTAATGAGTTGTGTGACTGTTTCACTGTCCTCAGTACAGCCAGTCAGCACAGTGTCTTGGTGGAATTCTGTTTGCTTTTTCATTGTGTGTGATTGCTTTACAAAGAATTATACCTTTGCATAATGCAGCAGTAGTGAGATCTGCCTCATTTGCTACTGCTCTCTCAGGCTTACTTTCCACTGTTGTTCCTAGCCTGAGTGGCAAACATTGATGCAGACCCTGCAGAATTACTGAGTGGCTTTAATGACATGCACAGAGCTAGCCTAAGACCCAATTTTATTTTTCAAAGATTATATAATAACAGTGCTGGAGAGATGGCTTGGTAGTTAAGAACACTGGCTACTGTTCCAGAGGACCCGAGTTCAATTCCAAGCACCCACATGGCAGCTCACAACCATTTGTAACTCCAGTTCCAGGGAGTCCATTGCCCTCTTGGGACACATGTGGTACACAGAAAAAAAGCACCCATACACATACAATAATAAAATAATAGTAATAATAACTATATAATATAATGAAGGCCAGGTATGGTCATGTAAGCCTGTAGTCTTAGCACTGGTGTGTGTGTGGGAGGGGTAGGCAGGCAGGAAGATCTGGAATTCAGAACTAGCCTGGGCTCCGCAATGAGAATGGAGTCAGTCATTCAGTGCCACCGCCACCGCCACCACCACATACCTCATTACATTTTTATCTTGACTGTTGTTACTTCAGCACTGTTCTCATAGCAACAGAAAAGGAAGCTAGGGTACGATTATTACTCCCATTTTACAGATAAAGACCGAATTTGAATGACTAGACCACACATCTCAACTCTAGGGTATTATTTTCTGTACGGTTTTCTAGTATGGCAAGCATTTCAATCATGTAAAGATCGTTTGGATTTGACTGTTAAAGGTTTGGCCGACTAAATGAATATAAACTGCCTGCTGATAAAGGTACACTGAGTTTTTGAGGAAGGCGCTGTTTCATGTTCTGTTGTTGAAAACTAGAAGCATAATTTAATTTTGACACAAATAAATAACACAAATATTTTTATTTTTGATGCTGGGGATTGAACTTAGGGTATCGAATACACACATGAACACACATACGAGTGCGGCGCGCGCACGCGCGCGCGCACACACACACACACACACACACACACACACACACGGTTGTAGCTTGCATTGAAGAAAACAGAACCTTGTCATAGCCTGCAGACTATGCCAGACCCTGTGCCAAACAGCTGTCTCCTGCGTGCAGACTGTTTTAAAGCTACAGAGTCTGATTGCTCCTTAGTGTATTTATTCTGTTGATTATGGGCTGCCATCGACTTCATGTGTGTATGTATGGATTATGGAAAATGACTGGGTATATATATGTACACGTGTAGATGATGTGTGTATTGATCATTTGTTTTATTAGATGTTGTAGAGGCATATGCCTCTATGCTTAAGTTGTTCTTTTGTGCCTGCATTCAGCATTCCATAGTGTACGCTAAGCGAGGGAGAAGCAGTGGCGGGTCGAAGGAAGGAGGCTCGCCTTTGAATTGGGCACCAGAAGTGCTGACAGTTGGGTGTATCTACTCTTGATGACTCAGCACTTCCTGGTTTCCCTTTCCAGCCAGGCTGGCATCAGATGGCTTTGGTCTAAGCTGAGGGTTTCTTAGAATCCTTTTTTTTTTTCAATCATAAAAGGAAATGTTCAATTGTTCTTTTTTCTGTTCTTGATTCATTGCAACTAGGATGAACTGTTCTTTTAGCACAGCACCAGAGACTGTGTGCTCTTCAGTCCTCAGCCTAAGGAAGTAGAGTTGGCCCTGGACTCTAAGTAAATATATCTTTACCTCTCGAGACAACCCTGCTGTAATTCATTTGGTCTTTATTCTTTCTGTGCAAACTATTAACAGACAAAAGCGGAAGGAAATGGAGTTCAGACAGCTATAGTGTTTGCTCCTTGAGCTTACCAGAGGCTTAGAGACTGCGACACAGCAAGCCGAGGCAGTCTCGGGTCCTCTTCCACGGTCCCATGTCACTTCGCAGTGGTGCAGATCGGGCCCACTGCTTCAGCGAAGTCACATGGCCTTTGTTCCTCAGTTTTGTGTTTCAGACTAGCCAAAAATGTAAGACCCTTCTGTTAATGGTGAGCACGGATGGAGATGGAAATTTTCAGAAAACCCTAAAACTCAGGATTCACTGAGATTTTGTAGGCTGTCATGTGATCAGGTGCGGGTCCTGGCTGACAGTTTCTCTGTGTTGATATTGGATTAAAATATATGAAGATGTTTAAAAGCTATTTTAAACATCGGGATATTTTGTTTCTTTGGAAATGTATTTTTATTCAGGAAAATATTTAGTGGTTTACAGTGAAAAATTAGCGATGTTATAACAAGAAAATGACTAAAATCTTACTTTCTTTTCCTGTTGCTGTGATAAAATATACCTGTAAAAGCAATTTAAGGAAGGAAAGACCAGTTTATTTTAACTTATGGTTCAAGATACAGTACATCTTGGTGGTGAGGTCGGGGCAGCAGGCGCCCCAAGAGGTTGGTCACATCACACCCATAATGAGAAGGAAGACAGAGTGGGATGAATGCAAGCTTGCTTGCTTGTGCTAGGCCTGCTCACTGCCTTCTCCAGTCCGGGATCTCCTGCCCAGGGAATGGCCAGGCCTCTGGTTAAGATGGGACTTCCCATATCAACTAATATCATCCAGGCATTCTCCCTAATTCAAATGAAAATTTAGCTTTGAAGTAGAGTCATGTTTCATAATTATTGAAAATATGCAGTAAATATGTAGTCTTTTGAATATCTTTTACTCAGAAACATACTTTTATTTATTTGACTGGCCCTACTCTGGAAATGATTATGTTCTGGTTGTTCATCTGACCATCCAATCTCAAAATCCTTGAGAAATTACATGAAGAGCTTCATTCCAGAGCAAGAGATTGTCAGAAGCTGTTGCAAAATTGAGCATGGACTTTCACTGCTGATGACTAAAATATAATAGTAGGTGATGACAGACACTGTATAAAGCTAGTTTGTGCTATCGGAATACCTGCTGATTTCACAGTAAAGCATTTAAACAGCGTTTACTGTCTAGGTTCTAGAAGGTTCTTAGCGAGTTATGTGTTTCAGACATATTTGTGACATTCCTGTACACCATTTGGACAATTGTACCTTAAGAACTGAGCACTCTGAACCATCACAAATGACTTAAGAGTATAAGGTTAATGTCCAATATAGGTAAGACAAAAGAAAACCTCTCTTCTCATGAACTCTCAGATGCTACTATAGGAATCTGAAAGTCAGTACTGTGTACATAAAATCTCAAGCTTCTGAGACTGTGCCACAGCATATAAACGGACATTTTGATCAAATTTTTTTTGTTACACTGATTCAGTGAATATTGTGCTTACTGAGCTGTAGTTAAAAAAACATACTAACATTCACACAAACAGAAGGAGGTAAGTCCAGCCATCAAAGAACGAGAATAAAATAAAATAGCATGTAAGGTCAAAACTCCTAATTGATTTTTTTTTTTAACTGTGAAGAGGATACTTCTAAGACTTATCTCTATTTGAATCCCAGTAGAATTGCAGTTGTAACGAGGTGCCTCCTGTGGGTTATAGTAAATAACTTACTTGGCTATCCAGTTCTGTTCATGATAGACGAGAGAAGGGCTGCCATGCCTGTTGGAAAAACAAAACCAGTTGTGTTGTGGTTTGGTTGTGATATCTCACTGTTTGAATCTGTTTGTGGACAGAAAGTGAAGAGGCTGAGATAGCCATGTTAGAGGTTCAGTGGGCATCTAGGAGGGGCTTTGGGTTTATGTGTCCTGGAACAGAGAGAATGGAGCAGGGACATGCAGCCACAGCAGAATCAGGGATAGTGTGTTTGGAAAAGGCAAGTTCTGAGGGAGGGTGTGAGTCACAGCAGAGTTTATTAGCTTGCCTTGCCAGTTGGGACATTTGTCATGCAGCTTGGGCTCTTCTGCATCCTTTATTAGTGTAGTCCCACATGCAATGCATGTGTACCTGGTCTCCACCCCACTAGAGTGTGTGTGACTGTGAGGGCAGAAAAGTAGCCCTAGGCCACCTTCCGACACTGGAGTGCCTCTGGCCTGCTGCAGAGGTGGATTGTCACCCTCTGGGTGGGTGGGTGGGTGGGAGTTGTTGCTCTGCTGCAGAGGTGGATTGTCACCCTCTAGGTGGGTGTGTGGGAGTTGTTGCTCTGTTCCACAGGTGGATTGTCACCCTCTGGGTGGGTAGGTGGGAGTAGTTGCTCTGTTCTACAGGTGGATTGTCACCCTCTGGGTGGGTGGGTGGGAGCTGAGCCCTCTTCTCAGTCAGCTGTTTATTTTCATATGCTGATTTTGAAAGGTTCACCTGAAGTCCCATAGGCCATCATCTTTGTCCTATTCTCTCCCAAAATAATAAAAGTCAAGCAGGAAGTTAATAGGCTAACAAAACATGAGACAAAAAAGAAAAGAAAATTCAGAAAGTAGATAAAAAGAGAAAATGACACAAAACCGAGATGGAAATTTTAAAACAAATTATTCTTAGAGTTTGAAAATATAACCCAAAGGTAAAAGTTGGTATGACAGGAACTGCTGACTCGGAGAAAGCCCCTCTGGCTGGACTCAGCAGGAGGAATGGGGTCTAGAAACACAGGGAAGTTATGCTGGAAGAAGTCAGAGCGGGTCCCCACGTTGCACAACTCAGAACCTCAGTGTGCTTTATCCTCAGTTGTTAATCTGTTGTCCAGAACTTGAATAAGCGTGCATTTCCTTCTTTTCTTCTCGCATGTTTCTTTTGCGGGAAGCATAAGATAAATTCATCTAGAATTCACCCAGCTTTTAGCCTTGGTGGGAGAAGATGCGGTTTAACAACGCTATTGTGCTGAGCATGCTAACAGTTTTTGGTCTGTTCCACGTGTTAAGTTTCTGTTGGCTTTATCACCAACATTATCATGCACGGCTTACCATGCCCATTATCTCCTTCTGCAGACACAGTTGTCAGCTATTAAAATATAAACTGACAACTTTCAGCACAGAGATACTTGATGATCAGCTGAAGTCTTTATTTCCCCTCATAACCCCCAGACCTCCCTGCCTCCAGGTTTTCAGGGATACATATGCAAATCTACTTTGCATTTAGTTTTGTCTTTTTGTAGAGATGTTAGTAAAATAATGAGAAGTTAAAACTCAGGGATGCTTGGGGACCACAAAAGGGTGCTTAAGAGCCCACAGTTCATCTGTAATAGTCATTTTTAATAGTTGTAGATACATCTTCAAAATTCTTTGCTGAGCTGGGTGGTGGTGGGTCACGCCTTTAATCCCAACACTAAAGAGGCAGAGGCAAGTGGATCTCTGTGAGTTCGAGGCCAGCCTGGTCTACAAAGCATGTTTAGGACAGCTAGACCTGTTATACAGAGAAACCCTGTCTTAAAATACCAAACAAACAAATAAATAAATAAATAATAAAAAATTCATTGCTGAATATTGGGAGCTTTTAGTTCATAGTTTCCACACATATTCTGTAAGTGGAAATCTCCCAACTATTAGGATTAATTAATTAATGTGTGTGTGTGTTCGTGCACATGCACGCACGCCATACATGTGTGATAACACACTTGGAGAGGTCAGAGGACAGTTTTCAGGAGTTGGTTCTCCCATTACCCAACTTGGATCTCAAGTATTAAGTCAGGTCACCAGGCTTGGCAACAAGGGCCTTTTATCCACTGAGTCATTTCACAGGCCCGAAGGGTAGAAATGTAAGTGATGTATGAAAGCCAGGAGAAGAGAATCACTTGGTAGATCAGGCCCAGGCTGGTGGATTTAAGATTGAAGTGATAAAGACCCACTATAGCCACCCTCCAAAGGAAGGATCTCATGGCAAGAAAACAAGGCTCTCGTGAGAAGTTTTATCCATCTGGCCTCCTGGGACAGGGATTCAGGACTCTGGGAGTCTCTGGGGAGTGCATGCTGTCTGGTTCTAGGGAGTCGCCTTGAGATTTCCTCTCTCTGTCTGCCCTGCCTCCTTCTCTTGGTGCTTCCTGTGTGCCTTCCTGTCTCAGGCTCCTTTGTAACCTCTGTTTCCATGTGGCCGTTGTGGTCTACACAGCACCCCAACTGCATGGTTCCCCACACGGATGCCTTCGCTCCTGTTAGTGCTCACTCTAGAATCTGAGGTATGGTGTGGAGAGAAGAAGGCCTCCTGCACAGAAGGACTGGCTGAGAGAAGCAGCTGTGGCGATGCTTGTTGCTATGGTCTTAGCCTTTAGCAAACAAAACACTGCATGTGTCATGAAGACAAAGCTGTAGAGTAAGTCTTAAGCCATTTTGAAGTTTACATTTCAGAGCCATTATGTGTTAGCAGACAGGTTTAAAATCGCATTCCGAGATTTAAAGGAGGAGGGTGTTCTTTCGTTTTTATTGTTAAGCCCTCTCTAGTATTAACTACAGTAGGATTTTAGAACAGGAGATCCCAAGAACTGTGGCTGTGTGGGTGAGCGTTACCAATCCTTGGCCATGGTGATCTCTTGAGTTCATTTGCTTTGGTGGGTAAAACCAGGTTCTTCATAACAAAAAGTGAGAGCACCATGATGGAAAACAGATTTTTATTTCAAACTAATGAACAGGGAAGCTTGCTTGCCTGGAAAGCACCTTACATACAGTTAACTCACTAGCGGATGCTGTAAATGACAAACTCCAAAGCGATGTCTGTTTGATCCTGAGTGGCTTGAGCCATAGAAAGTAAGAACTTGCTTGGAATAGTTGAATGACTCAGCCTCCTACTTGGCCTGTGCCTAGCTGTACCAGCCTTAGTGTGTCTGCTTTCGGGGACTGATTGATTATGTGACCAGCTATCTTTTATTGGGACTTCAGCTCTTTGAGTTAAAAGAAAAGGCACTGAGTATGTAAAGGTGAAGAAATGATAAACTGTCACTAATTGTTTGTGCGATTCTTCTATTTGTGTAGTCTTTTAATCTGTGATTGTAAGGGTATGGATTTGTCTCCCAAGTTTCCATTACTGCAGCTGTATTGAATCAGGAGTGACTTAGCCCCCAGGGGATGTTGGGTAATCTCTGAACCCATTTTACCTGTCACAAATGGGAAGATTACGATAGAGACTGTGGGTGACAGACAGCTCAACAACAAACGAAATACCAATTTATAGAAGGCAAAAGGTACTTCAAGGTCAATGGTGTAGATTGGAGAAAATGTACACTAATTAATATTCTGATATCCAAAATATCAGCACTCCCAACATTAGTGTTTTCCATTTCTCATCAGTGGCTGTGAGAAGAAAACCCACAGCAGGTTGGAAAGTTTGAGGTTTTTTGAGAATGTAATCTGGAACTTGAACCCTGGATATGAAGGTTAGAAGTCAAAAGGGTTGCTGACCTCTTTATATTGCCAGTCACTGAGTTTTTGAGTTTCTTATATTTGGTCTCTGTTAGGAAATCAGGGGTGGTTTTTGAGTTGTCTCTAAGATTAACCAGATTGACATTGCTCTTATCACCTTCACACATCATAGAGGTTGAGTGTTCTTATATAGTTTTCCTTTCATGTCTCCATTCATAAAGTGGCATTAATCCATATGAGGTAATGAAACCGTCAGTGAAGAAGTGGCCCTTACAGTTAATTAAGTTGAGTCATATGGAAACTTACGAATGTTGTAAATGGCTAGTATAGGCTTCACTCTCCCTTGTTTGGGGAGGCGTGATCCTTCGTGCACGGGTGTGCAAGTGTCCACGTGCTCATGGAGAACAGAGGTCAACTTTAGTCTTCAGGCACTCTCCACCCTGTTTGGTGAGACTCGTCTGCTGGATCTGGGACTCAGTGGTCCAGCTACTGGCTAGCAGCTGGTGTGGCTCTGGGATCCACCTGTCTCCATCACCCCTAAGCTGGGATTACAAGTATTACCCAGCTCTTTACCTTTTCATGTGGATTCTGAGGAGTGAACTCAGGACCTCATCTTGTGTAGCAAGCACTTTGCCAACTGAGCCATCTCCTCCATAGAAAGAGAGACAGACACACAGAGAGACACAGAGAGAAAGAGAGAAACAGACACACAGAGATACACATGGAGAGACACAGAGACAGACACACAGAGAGACACAGAGAGAGAGAAACAGATACACAGAGAGACACGGAGAGAGACAGACACACAGAGAGAAAGAGAGAAACAGACACACAGAGATACACACGGAGAGACACAGAGACAGACACACAGAGAGACACAGAAAGAGAGAAACAGACACACAGATACACACGGAGAGACACACAGAGAGACAGACACACAGAAAGAGAGAAACAGACACACAGAGATATACATGGAGAGACACAGAGAGAAAGAAAGAAACAGACACACAGAGATGCACACAGAGAGACACAGAGACAGACACACAGAGAGAAAGAGAGAAACAGACACACAGATACACACGGAGAGACACACAGAGACAAACACACAGAGATACACACGGAGAGACACACAGAGACAGACACACAGAGATACACACGGAGAGACACAGAGAGAAAGAGAGAAACAGGCACACACAAACAGATATACACAGAGAGACACAGAGAGAAACACACACACACACACACACACACACACACACACACAC
>CABHPR010127690.1:0-28624 GCA_902168415.1 Peromyscus melanophrys
GGTTTCTATGGATACATCACATATATTCTAATGTTCTCCTTAAAATCTGTGTCCACATTGTTGGAACCTTTTCAAGTTTTACCATTTATATCTACACTGCTACACACATATACACATGTGCATAAACATTAAACTGTAGGATCCTCATATGAGAGTGAACGTAGCATTTGTCTTTCCACATCTGGGCAAACTCATTCATAATAATAATTTTCAGTTTCATTCATTTTCCTGAAAATTTTATAGTTTTACTTTACAACATGTTCCTATACTTAGAACTTTTATTTTGTGGGGAAACTTTTGGACATTATAAATACTTCGAGTAAAGTTTTACTTCTGGTGTAACTATGGGGAAATCTGTGCAGAACATTTCAAAAAACTGGAAACAGACCTATCATTTGATCCAGCTCTACTACTCCTGGTCATAAGGATGAATGACCACTTAGCCTACTACAAAGATCTATAGAGATACTTGCACAGCCATATTTGTTGGTGCCAGAATTCACTGTATGAAAGAAATAGAACCATCATAGGTATCTTTAATTTTCAGGGATGTTGCATAAAAAGAATTCAGAGCTTTTAAGGAAAAACAGCAAACTCTTCATGTAGGAAATTTCATTTGTGGAAACTTCATCCTTCATCTAGCTATTAGTCATTCTTTATATAAAAGTCATGTGCATTTTGAGGAGAAAGACAAAATGTGAAAGGTTTTAATAAAATAGAAAAGCAAAACACAAAGAATATGTTTTCCTGACAGCAGGGAATATTATTTGAAATTTTATCCAATATATGAGTTTTAATCATTGTTTTTTTTTTACCTCACTTACAAGTGTTTTAAGTGTGTGTGTGTGTGTGTGTGTGTGTGTGTGTGTGTGTGTAACATAGTACTTACAAAGGTTATATACATACTTTCTATCCAAAGCTACACCCTAAACAAACACTTTCTATAGCCATAATGAATATTCTGCTGAATGTTAATCCCTTATATTGCTTCTTGTATATTATTTATTACTGAATAATCCCAGTTACATTTTCAAGTATATGCAACATATCTTTTTAATTATACCTTAGAGTCCTTAATAATATGAAATGTCTTTCTCATTTTTCATTTTTTCAGACACTTAGAATGCTAGCACAGTCTTCTACTCTATTTATACCTTTTAAAGAGCACATTTTTAGGAAAGAATGATTTAAATTCAATCTCAGAAATGCCTTTGAAGACATTCTTGCCCTGTGTCTGTCTTCAATATAAATAACCTTTTTTGTTTAGATGAGTATATGAGCCTGTATACAACTATACATAAGTTGCTAAACAAGCAAACAGAACATTTCAGCATTACAGTGCGCTTTTCTGAAGAAAAACATGACGTCCAATCTGTAAGCCTAGACAGGCTTTGCATGGTCTCATCATGTCCTTTCCCCATCTGACCCACTTCCACTATTTTTCATCTATGAATAGCTTCCCACATGTCATTAATCAAATACAGAAAAATATTATTCAGAATGTTAAATAACATAAATAACACAAATAACCCTTTCAAAATATAGCACTAAATAACCAAAAATTCCAACCACAAATGTAGCATGTATAAAAATCAAAGAGAAAATAGAAATTATAAACAGTTATAGGAGAATATATCAAAAGTTTCAGAAATTAATGATAGTTTCATAGTACATAATAATAAGTTATTCTTTTATCAAAATGAATAAACTAAATCTTGATGAAATAAAGTTATTTAGAAACTGTAATTAAAATGCAAGTCTCCATTAAAATTTGGCCATAAGTTACTACACCAGGTGCAGGAACTGAATAAGTGAATGCTCAATTTAACTCGGTAATATTTAAAATATAAATAGAGCATACCTCTTCTTTTTAGATTAACTAAAAGAATTTGTTGTTGATATTTACAATCTCTAAAAACGTAGCATAGGCATGTGTTTCCATTCCTTCTGTTTGGCCAAGAGGAAAGCAGTGGCATCTTATAGATGTAGATCAGTAATTGCACGGAGAACAACAGAGAAGAGTCCTCAGCGAATGTGGAGTGTAAATGGGCACTTCTGTAAATCTGAAGATGCCCCAGGGCACCTGCATCGGTGTGATCACATTCTTCTTTAGCCAGGCTTTGCATTACTCATCCTCCCCAGTGAGGTGTCTAGTTCCAGCCTTCATCCTCATTTAATCACACCGTCAACAAATGATTACCAGCAAAATGCTTATCATAATCAATCATTCCTCTCTTTTTACACATTTTAAAAATAACTCTCAGTCTTGAATGTATTTAACATAGCCTGCTGCCTGTGTGTTCATTTTGACATTTGACATAGGTGGTCTGAAACACAGTTAGACCCTGTCTTTTTAAACTTACTAAAACCTTCCTTTCCCTGTGTGATTACATTTAATATAGCCTACATGTCTTTCATCCCACTGATTGCTCAATACAACCAAACCAAATGATCAACACTAAACCTATGTTAAAAAAAAAAATTATTGGCTTCTTGGTTTTTCTTTCTTTTCATTTATTTTTCTTCTTTCTTTTATTCTTCTCCCATACATTACATCCTGACCAGTTTCCCCTCCCCCAATCTTCCAACCCCTCACCTTCTCTCTCCTCCTCTATTTCCATTCAAGACAAAAAAAAAAAAAAAAAAGAGCAGGCCTCCCAGGCATGTCAACAGAACACAGCATAATAAGTTACATTAATACTAGGTACAAACCCTCATATCAAGGCTGGATGAGGAAACGCGGTAGGAGGAAAAATGTCCCAAGAACAGGAAAGAGAGTCAGAGACACACCCAACTCCCACACTTAGGAGCTGCACAAGAACACCCAGTTGTACAACCATAATGTATATGCAGAGGACTTAGTTCAAACCCATACAGGGTCCATGATTGTCAGTTCAGTCTCTGTGAGCCCCTATGATCCTTGCTTATGTGTGGGCTGTGCTCTCCTAGTGTCCTCAACTGCTCTGGTCCTTACAATCTACCCATCTTCTGCAGGGTTCCCCTGACTCCGGCTAGTGTTACGCTGTGGGTCTCTGCATCTGTTCCCACCAGTTGCTGGATGAAGCCTCTCTGATGACAACTGGTATGACACTGATCTATGAGTATAGCAGAATGTCATTAGTAACCATTTCATTTAATTTTTTTCTTAAACTAGCCTGGACATGGGCTCTGAATGATAGCCTAAGCAGTAGTGCTCATATGTTACTGAATAAAGCATCAACCCACAGAGAAATTCCCTTAGTAGTTCCCCACCCACACTGAATGGACACCCCACTCTATGATTTCCAGACTTCCCATTGACCCCCTGTCCCATATTACTATTTTCTCTTATGAACTATGAGTGCTAAAATGATGCTTCAAATATTCTGTGTGCTTTGTTATCCTTTCCCTCTGTCTCACATGACCCAGGAAACAAAGCCTAACACTTCCTCATCAGGTTATCCTAGAGAGTGGTTACTTTAGTAGGAATAGATTGACACAGGTCATAGGAGAGCTGAAAGGGAATCTGACAGTCGACAGAAACCTCCCCTTACAGAAACACCTGCTAGTAGCTTAGATACCTAGGAATTAGGACATTAACCAGGATGAAGACTTATTCTGTGGAAGATATACTATAAACATCCATGCCCTTGGTGTCCCTTAAAGGTAGGAAAAGAATTACAGTGTCTGTCATATATATATATATATATATATATATATATATATATATATATATATATATATATTCTAGTTGAAAGTACTCCCAATATCTTGTGTACTGTACCCTTTTTAACTCTTCAGAAATTTAAATAAATATGTTTATATTTATACATATATAATTTCACTTGAAGTAGTAACTTTAAGTTACCTTACCTAAGATGAATATTGTAACCTTAAGGCATACATGTTTATTTTAGAATGTAAAAGAAGTATAATAGCTTATAAATAATTCCAGTATTTACAAAACTACTTAAAATTATGTAAAACATATAAAAACTATTTGTGACTTAAAATTTTGTGATTAGAAGGCATGATGATCACAAGTCCAAGTAGTTATTTGATTGATCTGTTAAAATTCATGCTTAATGCAGAGGTACAATCGCACAAATTCCAAACATTTTAATTGGTCTGAAAATCTCTTGACTGAGTAGCTACATTATAGACAGAACAGAAGAACATACCAGCGTGGATGAAAACATTCTTGAGACGAGTGTAGACATTTAAATGCAGAGACCTCAACAAGAGTTTGCAGTATGGGGGAGTTTACTCTGGCTGAGACAAACATTTTCCATAATATAAAAATCATGTTAAAAGATGGTAGAAGTATTTTGTTTCAGTGAAGTTGCTTGAGTTTCAGCCCAAAGACAATGAGCCACAAAACTTCTTCAAGACATACTAAATTGAGGTTGAAGCTCAGACCTACACAATGACAGGCAAAAGATCCTAAACTCAAGCCTTGTGAAGCAAATATTTTTATCAAGGATGAGAGATATCGCAACTGTTAAAATGCTTGACCCAGAAGTGTGAGGATAGTAGTTTGGTCCCCAAATTCTAAGAAAATGCTTGGTAGAAATAGCATTCCACCTCAAAAGTGTTATACAGGGATCTATAATTCCAGCCTTAAAGACTATAAATAGGATCTCTAGATCCAGCTGGCTGGTGAGACTAGCCCCATTAGTGAGCCTTGGGTATAATTGAGAGAGCCCATGTGTTGGTTTGAATTAGATATTCTCCATATTATTGGGAATTTAAGAACTTGGTCTCCAGTTGGTGGCTGTTTGAGAAAGATTAGGAGATGTGGCCATGCTGTAGGAAGTATGTCATTGAGGGTCAGGATTTTAGGTTTCAAAGTTGTGGTTTCCAGTGACTCTCTCTGTTTCCTATGCATGGTGCTAGACCTGAGCTCTCAGCTCTTCTTGCCACTGTTCTTTTTCTGGACCACTATGTATCCTAGCCCTCTGGAACAATAAGCCCCAAATATACATTTTTTTCTATAAGTTGCCTTGATCATAGTGTTTTATCATAGCAATAGAAAATTAACCAATACCCCCTGTCTCAAAGAATAAGGTAGAAGAGCTATAGAGGATGATTTTCAACATCAGTCTTGGGCACTCACTAGAGCACACACAATATGCAAACATACATGTGAATCTGCATATGCACACCAAGTACACACACACATAAAAACAGTAAAGACAAAATGAAAAAAAATGCTTATATGTCTGAATGTCCTGGATAAAATAATATACAGGAGCTGTTATTTTATTATTTTTCCTGGAAAAAATCGTACATGCATATGACACATTTTGATTACACTTACATCTCCATCTTCTTTTGTTCTCTTCTCCCTCTGTGAACTCCTCCCAAGTTGTTTTTTTTTTTTTTTCCCTAGGAAAGTGTTTACAGGGAAGCCGGGCATAACTCCTTTAATTCAGCTGATGTAATAACGTTCCTCTCCAATTTACCAGTTACGTCAACACACACTTTCCAGTCTCTTAGAGGTTCTTGGGAATCGCATGCTTAGTCTGAAGCACTATTTACACAGGTTTGATAGTTGTTGCTCATCCTGAGCATGTTTATCACATCCATACCACTCTACAACTCCAGTTCTAAAACAAATTCACAGTAGCATGCATGCACCCCTCTCAGATTCATACCAAAAATGTATGCAATGAAAGTGTTTGCTTCAGTAACTCAGTTTCAACTTAGGATAAACCCTGAAAATAATGTCTAGAATTAAGCTATTTAGTGATTTTATATTCTAAATCTTCATCTAAGAAAATAAGCAAACATGCATAATGGTCACCAAGATGGCTTTTGATTTACATATCACAATGAATGTGAAGAAACTCCCAGTATAAGCCACAAGCAGCAAATTAACTCCACAGGAATCCTCTATCACCTTTAACAGAGCTGATAAAAAGCAAACATGGATCACACCAAACCACACACAATTTGGTGGTGATGGAGACTGGGTTTCAGACTCCTGTTGCTGTGTCACCTTTGAGCTCACCTTGACTTTTGCTTTCCATTCTTAATGTTAAGTCATATAGAAAAGAATAAAACATTTCTATGTACATCTTCAGTAGCTATCGTATATCTATATGAAGCATTAAACCCTTGAAGCAAGCATTCATGCTCCAGAAATTAATATTTCCCTTTAACATGATTATTGCTCTTGGCAAATGTTACAAAGTGTTTAGAACAAATACATTAATAAGTTAGGGATTGAATTTATATGTCTATGTTTAGGCAGAAATATGTTTCACTTATAGCGATTATGCTTCTTAAAAGATAATGCAAAAAACTATTACAAAGTAGAATAGAGATTCTGACATTGTAAGTTTTTTGGAAGACCTAGACTAATAAATTATATGAAATAATTTCAAACTTTGCCAGATTGATTTCACATGGCAATCGAAAATAAGTTATCTCTCATATATAGACAGATTGACAAAAACTGTTCTGTAAGTTATCTTATCAATGACATTGTAAAAAGTATATCTTTAAAAAGCACAAAGTAAAATTTAGGGTGCATAAAGAAATTGTGCTTCATTTCTTTGTTACCAATAAAGTATTTACAATACTAATAACAATTTGACAACAACAAAGAGACCAGTGAAACTGTTTTGGGATATGTTCTAGGCTTCCAGATAACGTTTTTTATCTTGAAAATCTGCTTATCTTCACAAACTACAGCTACTCATCTTAGCATCATTATATTCAACAGAACAGTATCAAGAAGAATCAGTGTTTCATAACACAAGGTAATTGAAGACCTTTCAGAACAAAAGGTCTGGCTAGGAAATAACATGTTCTCACAGAAAACAAAACAACTCATCAGATGGGAAGACATCCCAGTACAATTACTGTACAATCTCTACCTGTCTGACTGAATAATCATGTTAGTGATATTCAAAAGTGTTATTATCCCTCATGGGTTAATGATTGTATTATGGCTAGGAAGTTAAAGCAGATGAAAAGAGATTAGGAGTTTGTATTACAAGCAATTAATTGAAACAAGTTTCTTTATTGATATCACAACATCAAAACAATTTGTTTGGAATCAAATTACTGGCTACACTAAGTGAATGCCCAGGCTACCAACTAACTGTCATTTATTTCTTCAGCTGGCTGTGATTCGTTTCTCCCCAGCACTGGCAGGACACTGCCTTTGTGTCTGATTAACTTCAAGTGCTTTTATTTCTATTCATGACAACTTTATATACTCCCTTCAATACAGTTAGATGGTTCCAATAAGCTGGGGACATCACTCAGTGATAGACGCACATGTGCAAGATCCTGGGTAAGATCCTCAGAACTGGAAAAAAGAAAGGTTATTTTAATATAAAGAAATATAATTTTCTGAAAACTAGATTCTAGGACAAAGCATTATTGGCCATTTTTATTAAAACATAATAAATTAAAGAAAATAAGAAAATTAATCAATAATAAAATACTACATTTTGAAGATCAACAATATCATCCTAAAGGGAAAGTACTTAATTCATCCTAAATTAGATTCACCCTCTGTAATGTCCCTTTGTTACTCTAATTTGTTTTTCTTGGAGCAAAGTTTGATTATCATCAACTATTGTCTCACAGAAAGATGAGCTAAACTCTAGGATACATCCCATTTATACTTCTTTTCAAAACAGAACAAATGCAGTGTTTATTGAGATTTATTTAAATTGTGAATATAAGTGGAAAGAAGACTATGGAGGGAGGGAGAGGTCTAATGAGAGGGGTGGGTAGATGAGAGAGACAAAAGAGGAAGAAAGACTAAGTACTTCATATTTTCTCTCATGTAAAATCTAGATTTAAATATATACATTTGTGACAAGAAAGCAGAGAAGGGTCTATTTAGAAGCAGGAAGAAACCAATGACCATGGTGTGCACAGAGGGTAGCAGAAAGCGAACACAATGAAGTATATGAACGAGAAAGCCATCATCAGTTCTACTGTACTCCACACTAATTACAAAAATAATAAAAGTGTACTATGATAAAACGTAAAAACAAATAGGTTTTTGTGTGAGTGACCATTCAAATAGTGGATTTTAATGCCATGTGTGAGATACTCATCGGTCTGATTCTCTGCTCTGTCTTGCTTTAGATATCAATCAAGGGAAATTAAGTGGGAAGATATATTTTTGTCAACAGCGTTCTCATATTTAATCAAAAGAGAAAGAGTTATTGTCAAAATTATAGTTTTCTAAATAGTAAATAAACTACAAAATTTGGGGACAAAGAAAAGGAATCTGACAGGGTCAGTCGAGAGTCTACGGCTCTGAAAATGAAGCTATTCTCCACATATAATCGTGATTGAATTTTCACCATGCCAGCACCTAGTAAGCATTGTGTTACTTAATGCTAAATTCATATATTTTGAGAACTTTATAGAAGAATCAGCATGCAATGTCACTTCCTGATATTCTAGAGGACCAGGGTTCAATTCCTAGTATCCCATGGGTGGCTTACGACCACCTTAAACTCCTTCTCAAGAGGATCCAGTATCTTCTCTTGGACTCCAAGCATACATATAGTCATGTATAAAATACTCATGTATAGACACACATGTGCAGATTAAAATAGTTAATAATAGTAAGTAATGAATATTTATAAACACATCTTAACATTATAGCTTATATATTAAAGCATACAATATTTTTGTGATGATTTTAGTATTTAAAATGCAGTACTTGGTTAAAGGATATTTGGGGATTAAACACATCAATGTGACAATTTTATATACAAGAATATGAAGAAAAATGGAAATGATAGACATTATTGGCAATGTTTTTATATGTGATGCACAGAGCCAACTGTGATGCTCACATATTACAACTCAGAAAGTGTATTAGACCTTTCTGACAAGATGCTATAGTCCTAAACACATGGGCAGTGAGCCTTTGAAAATTCAATGTGGTAGTCAGTTGGAAAGGCTTACCTCATTCTGTTGATTTTTTGCAGTCTAAATGCAGACTACTTTGAACATAGCCTTAGGTACTGAAATGAGGAAAGACATTGTCTGTGTTTCATGCTGTGTTTGGGAAAAGGTGGTTAATATTTTCCTGCAGCACTGAAGGTCTGCAGCCCAATGTCTTTGACACAGAGACTGCCGAGGCTGTGGGAAGTGATGCTGAGAATTACTTTTCCCGTTTCCCTCTGTGAACTGTGTGAAGAATGTGTCTAAAAGGATAAGATGATTTAGCTTGGAAATAGGGTAAAGATTACATTTCTTACTTTTTTTTTTCTCTTCTTCACTGATTAAAACCCATCTTCTACCTTCAAGGCAACAACTTGTCTTTGAGATTAAATTTTCTATTTTCTCTGGGGAAATACACACATAACTTGATCTTTATTTAGCAGCAATCTCTAAAGTGCAGCACATGTACCCAATTGCAATAACTGCATAGCAGCTAAGTGCCCTTGGAACCTGCAGAGAATATTACACACTGATATTGGAGTAGCTAGCTTCTTATGATCTCCATTCATTGCTTCATTCACTATGTCAGTAAAGCTTTAGAACTTTCATTCAGCAAGAACCTACTGATAGTCAGAAATAGAGGTTTGGGCAAAAGAATGTTAACAACATAGTTCGTGTCTTCTAGGAGAGTGGTTTCAGGGGAAAGCAAATGTGCGCTAATAACCATAGTATAGTTTAATAATTGGAATGTCAAGAGAATGGAAACATAAGTTTCTCAGGCTTCTCGGCCCTTGTATCCACTTGTTTCTAGACTATGTATCTTTTGGACATAATACATAAATGTGTGTGTGTGTGTGTGTGTGTGTGTGTGTGTGTGTGTCATGTATGAATGCACATGTATGTGTACATACAGAAAGTGAGAAACAGACTTAAAAAGGAGAGAGAAAAATGTCTTTATTTTGTTGACTGAATTCACAGGATAGTATACCAGACTTTCTCTTCTGGGCCACCACCTGTTTCTTTCACTGTCTGTCTGTCCATCTGATGGCTGCCTGATTACCAGCCCTGTCATGTCCCTCTTTTTCTCCTTCATTGTCGTCTCTCATTCTTCTTTTCTCCTTTCTCCTGAGCCTAGGTTATTTCTCCTGCTATTTATTCTTTCTGCCTGCCAACCTTGCCTATCCTTTCTCTTGCCCAATTATTGGTCATTCAGCTTTTTATTAGACAGGCAAGGTGAAACAACTGTAACACATCTTTACAAAATTAAACACACATCCTTACACTGTTAAGAAATGCAGCATAAAGAGATGTAGCACATCTTTACAGAGTTAAAGTAATTCCCACAACAGGTAGAGTCAGGTTGACAGAGCTTGTAGTTCTCAGATATCTGTGAGGTTAGTAGCCAAATAAAGGCCAAGACTCACACTGGCCAGAAAGGTCCCTACATATTTTTGTTTTTAAAAATTTACAAATTGTATATTGTGTTTAATATTTCAATACAGTGATAATGAGGAAATGAATATAAAAAATGTGAACACATCATCGAACAGCTTGGGAGCTGTAGTTACAGAACTACATTCAAGGCCTGTCCTGCGTCATCATGGCAGAAGACAAGAACAGATACACAGGATCAGATTTCCTGTGTCTTAGGGAAGAGGAAGGGAGAGACTGATGAGAAGAAGACTAGCAGAAAAGTGAGGAAGAAAGGAGGGACGGGTGATGAGAGAGAACCGAACCTTCCCATTACAGGCAAATGGAAGTTTTCACATTTCTAGTAAAAATAAATATGTCACTCAAAACACCACTTTAAAGGTTGGTGGCTAGTGCCAGCCCTGGTGATGCATGTAACAGAATTATCTGTTCTGGGGCTAAAGAAGTTAAAAAGGTTTAACCAGGCTGTGGTGTTTCAAGCAAAGCAATTCAGGCCTGCACACAAAGTAGGAGGAGGCCTGGTCACCATGCAGCACCAGATCCTTCTGCCTACACATATCCCATGACATTTCCAGTCTACACACACACACACACACACACACACACACACACACACACACACACACACGAAATAATAAAAATGGCTTCTTTTAAATTCTGCTGCTTTAAACTGCTTTGTCTCCAATGCACTTACCTGTATTCATTCTGTTTCTGATCCAGATGGTTTGATTTCTGTATATGAAGAAAAATAATACATAGACAAAGGCTAGGATAAAATGTAGCATGAATCTTAAAAGTTCTTATTAATAAAATCAAACCTGAGGCCAGTTATTGGGGTGAAATGCTGGATGGTCAGAGAGATAGAACAAGCCACAGCTATCTCACCTTGCTGGATCTTCAGCTGGTCTTGTTTCCTCAGACTGGATGCCCCGAGCCCTCATCCAGAATGGGTCTCAGCTGAACTGCTGCTAGAAGCCTGAATGCTTAACCAGGCCAAAGGCTTCTCCAGGCCAAAGGCTTCTCCAGGCCAAAGGCCTCTCCAGGCCAAATGCCTCTAGTTTGTGGTCCTCACGCCTTATATACCTTTCTGCTTTCTACCACCACTCCCTGGGATTAAAGGCGTGCTTTCTGGGATTAAAGGCGTGGGTCACCACGCCTGGCCGTTTCCCATGTGGCCTTGAACTCAGAGATCCAGAGGGATTTCTGTCTCTGGAATGCTAGGATTAAAGGCGTATGCTACCACTGCCTAACCTCTATGTTTAATATTGTGGCTGTCCTGTTCTCTGACCCCAGATAAGTTTATTAGCATACACAATATTTTGGGGAACACAATAACCCCACAATAAAATACATTTTAAAAAGTCAATTCAGGGGGGTTGGGGATTTAGCTCAGTGTTAGAGCGCTTGCCTAGCAAGCGCAAGGCCCTGGGTTCAGTCCTCAGCTCTGGAAAAAAAAAAAGTCAATTCAGATATATTGTCTTCCATTCTGTTGGAAAGTGAGTCATGTAAGTTCTCTGGGATAGCACTTCTTTAACAAAATTATTTTTGTCATCTATTCAAGGATAATAAGGTACTATTGCATGCTCTTACAGCTATCAGTCTATTTATTAATAGGAACAAATTCAGAATATTTGTACCTCTTTTAATATTTCTGAACATATTGAAGTTATAGGATATTAACCTAATAAGTGAAAGATGATGTTAAACAAAGATAGTTGAAAACAAAAAAATATGAATGTAAACTATTTTTAGGTCTGTCTTAATACATTGGCCAAATGTCTAATTTTTTATTCACAATATATGTCTATAGAGTGTATAATTCTGTGGTTTATTTTATTCTATTTTTTTCAGGACAGAGATTCTCTGTGTAAGATTTCTGGCTGTCCTGGGACTAGCTTTTTGATCAAGTTGGCCTCAAACACACAGAGATCAGCTTGCCTCTGCCTCCAGAGTACTGTGATTCAAAGGCATGTGAAACCACATCTAGGTATCTTTAAAAGTTAATAAAAAAAATAATAAGGTAGAGTTTCTATGATGACTTACAATATCTTACAAATTCTTCTCACCACAGCATTCTGTTTTACTGTATTTTGACTTCCTGTTTTGATTGTACTTTGTGCAAAACTCATAGTTTTGTTTTAGATTTATGTATTTTGTGTGCATGGGTGCATTACCTGAATATAAGAATGCATAATATAGGCAACACGAGTTTGCCTTGTGCCCATGACCTTCAGAAGACAGGATTAAATCCCCTGGAACTGGAGTTGTGAATGGGTGTGAGCCACCATGCAGGTCCTGGAAACCACACCTTGTATTCTGCAAGAGCAACAGACACTCTTAACTGCTAAGCCATATCACCAGAACCATGCAATAGTTATTTTAAAGTAGAAGAAAATGATTAAATTACCTGGAGACTCTCCTAGTAAGAAAAAATCTGATACAGAAGAAATAATTATGGAATTATAACAAATTTGTGGTATTAATCTTATAATTTTCAGCATAAATATTTTGACATGTGAAGTGTATTTTATATAGCTTATACATTCTAAAAATTACACGACAAATAATAAAAATTAAGATGTTTCTAGACAATTGATGGTGTCAAAAAAGTAGGCCTTTTCATTTCATCAGAGTCTTAGAAATGCTTAAAAATGAAATAAGGAAATATTTAACTATCCAGGTGTAGTTAATGATTCTATAAGCCATACATATTGTGAAATCCTTGCTCCATTCCAGTGTATTTTTCAAGTGTTGATGTATAATGACTGGGCACATGAGGCACTGAAAAGCACTGAGCTACCAGATTAGTTTTGCATATAATTTTTAATTTTTTTTTTTTTTTTTTTTTTTTTGGTTTTTCGAGACAGGGTTTCTCTGTGTAGCTTTGCGCCTTTCCTGGAGCTCACTTGGTAGCCCAGGCTGGCCTCGAACTCACAGAGATCCACCTGCCTCTGCCTCCCGAGTGCTGGGATTAAAGGCGTGTGCCACCAACGCCCGGCTATAATTTTTAATTTTTAATAGTTTTTTTTACTAATTTCCGAGATGTACTTGCTATATACAATTACTATTAGCTATTCTTTCAATATAAAATAAGATATTCATTAACATTCATAATTTTTTTGTCTGTTGTGTTTGGTTTTATTCTAGTTCTCCAGGCTGCACGGCCTCTAGTCCTGGCCATGCAGGCAGGGCCAGGGTGGCCTCCCTCTCGTGATGTGGGTCTCAACTTGGACCAGTCATTGGTTGCCACTCCTATGAGTTCTGCGCCACCATTGCGTCAGCACATCTTTCAGGCAGGACAGATTGTAGGTCAAAGGTTTTGTAGGTGTCAGGGTTGACGACCCAGTCCCACTGCTGGGAGCCTTGCCTGGTTATAGAAGACAGCCAGTTCTGCAGGACTGCAGGAGTCAGAGGCACCGCGGACACCAGGAGAACTTGACCCACTGAATCAACCAAGCAGGGCTCATAGGGGATCAGAGACTGAGGTGCCAATCACAGGCCCAGTCTGGAGCTGACCTAGGTCACCTGAATGCATACTGTGGTTGTGTAGCTTGGTGTTCTTGTGGGACTCCTAACATTGAGAGTCGTGGTATCTCTGACTCTTTTGCCTGCAATTGGGACCCTTTTCACTCCACTGGGATGGCTTGTCCAGCCTTAATATGAGGGTTTGTGCCTGGTCTTATTTGTTATATCATGTTTGGTTGATATACCTGGGAGGCCTGCTTTTTTCTTAAGGGAAACAGAGGAGGGGGTGGATCTGTGGGAGAGGAGAGATGGGGCAGTGTTTGGGAGAGTGAAGGGAGAAGAAACTATGGTTGGGACATAATGTATAAGAGAAGAATTTTTAAAAACTCACAATCTTTTCCTAATAAGTTCTTTGCTATTAAATATTTTAAGTATGAAACTTGAAGCATATTTAACTAATATTTAACTCATGGTCTCTTAAAGTAATTTGATGGTTTGTCCATCTAAAAAATAATTACTAATAAAGACGAATGTGTCCTAATAGTAACTACTAACTTCCTATGCTAGCAAAATAAATTAATAGGTAACATTTTGACAATAGGAGAAGTCATCTGGCACATAATTTCATCTAAGTACAGAGATGTATAAATATGGATGAAGATTGTAAATTTTTAAGTTCTAAAATTGTTTTTTCATATTGAAATAGCTCAAATGACCTACAGAATTCAGTTCAAGGTTCATCTGTTTACTCAATCCATTGCCTGAGGGAGTGTTGGAGGAGAGAATTTATTTGAGAAGAAATTAGATAATCACTGGGGGAGTTGATTGAATGCTGACAAACTGTCAGCAAGTTGCTTCTTTAATTTATGGTTTTAATCATAGAAAGTTGGACAGAGTCAGGGAATGTGCACATACTTTAACCAGCATGCCAAGGTTCACAGGGATTAACATTACACTTTGATGGAGTAAAATATTAATTTTACATTTAATGTTTCATTCATTTATTAGCTAAATGATTATTCACCATCTGTTCTCTGCAAAGATTTCAATGAAGTCCTTCTAGAGGAATTGCTGTCTTTGATCGTTATATAACATCCATTATGAGTGGGCCAAATAAAATCAGCTGGGAGAGGTGATGTCACAGGGCATGTTAAGTGGGAATTTCATTAAAGAAAATAAAGATTTGGGAGAATAATTATAGGACACATTCTAATATAAATTTGGACAGCATGTAGATGGTAAATTACTCAACCAAGCACACATAGATATTCAGCTGTATTAAGAAAACTGTAATGTATAGTACATCAAGTGCTTTTTAATTGTGGAGTTTATGTGCAGAATAGCATCCAAGTACTGAGAAGAGAAAACATCCCACAAAAAAAAAAAAAAAACTAATTAGAAGCCAGAAAGTAGTGATATTGCTACTATAAAACAAACAGAACTACTGTATGCCTGGGCAACTAGGCAAAATTAATAGAGGCAGCACGTCTAATAGCTAAATATATGTATCTGACATGAGACTGTAGTTAGCGTGAATGAAAAGGCAACTGGCTGAAATCAAGGACAATAGCAGTTCTGATGTTCAAAAAAGTAGTAATACTATACCAAGAATTATAAATCACTCCCAATGAATTGCTCATTATAATTTGTAGATTCAGTTTGAATAGAACTTTTTGCTCATCTGTAGGCCATTCTTTGAAAGTGCCATAACGTAATTTATGAATTACATATATATCATGTTCTGTATTCAGTTTATAAATTGATACTGGGATAATAGTGTCATAATTTGCCACAAGAGCTCCCATTCTTCCATTAGTTTACATAGTCACAGCACATACTATTTGAGGAATGTTTCTGTAGGGGAAGATAAACAAAGGAATGGGTATATGAGAGGATATTTATATTAAGGGGGATTACTGACATGACTTGTATGAAGGAAGTTGTGACAGTCTAACAGCTGCCTGCATAATGAATGACCTGGTAGCTGACCAGTATAAAAATCTGGAAGTTCCAAACAAGAGAGGACAGTGGTCCTGTCCCAGTACAAAGCTGAAGGCCTAGAAGTTTTCTGGAAAATCCATAATCTGAGCTTAAATGAAAATTTGACAGTGCTGGAGTCTGATTTTCACAGATAGTAACGGTAGAGATAGGCACTAACTCAGAACACAGGTATTCGCTTGCTATTCTGTTTCTAATTTGTTCCATTAAGGTCCCCAGTCTTTTAGATTCTGATACCTACAAATAGATCTATCCCCCTTAGTGACTGTCCCACAGGCCAGCCATCGCCAAAGTGGCCTCACAGAGGTATGCTGTTTATTTACTAGTGTCTTGGACATTCCTCAATTCAACTGACAGTATTAACCATCAAAGGATCTTTAGGTTTTTTTTTTTTAAAAGATTTAATCTTTATAACATATTTTTAATGGATTCATTTTGGGAGAGTTTTGTATGTCCCCATTTTATTCTTTAGGACTTTGGGATTAACTACATACAAAATTTTGGCACTTCTTTTTTCTTTTCCTTTTTTTTCTGACACATTTCACTGAGTAAATATTGATATAAAGTGCTAGGCCACAGGGATAAGAAAGAACTTCTTCCTGGTTTCTGATCTCAGGAGTAAAGCAGTCAGTATATTTGCTACTATCAGTCACTAGTCTTAACTGTGGGGTCTTCCACAGGAATCCCATCATGTAGGAAGGAAGCTCTCTACTTCTAACTTGCTAAGAAGTTGGTGGCCTAGGACTTCACTGCTGACTGGTCATGAGTGGGTGTTAACTTTATCAAAAGCTTTCTTTGCACTTACTGAAATGTTGTTCTGAGTTTTCTTCTACTAAATTAGCATATAATGCAAACTACTTTCAGATGTTACATCGAAGTTTCATTCAACTCCATGCAGATTCCCTTGTATTTGTAGTGGGAATAATTGTATTAATTTGTTAGAGTCCTTGAGGTGACATTCATGACAAATTTGACCAATAAAGGTATTTTTTCTTTTGCAGCACGTTTATCAGAGTGTAATATTAAAATAATTCTGACATGCTACAGAAATTGCCTGAGAATGTTTGGACTTTATTACTAAAAACGCTTTGGTAATTTTATGTTATTTATTGTTCAAGTATTTAATGGATTGAGCCCTTGAGCTGTCTGTGATTTCCTTCTGGGAAGATTTTTAATGATTATTCAATTTCTAAATGAGTTACATAATCTAATTTTGCTTTCTATTTCTTCTTGAACTTTTTTGCCAATATGTTTCCTTGTGAAATTCATTTTAATTTTATCATGATAACTTGAATATTTTTCTACTCCAATTTAACTGAAAGTGTGTCATCTTCATTAATCTTTTCAGAGACCAACTCTTCTTCTTCTAAATTCCATCTTCTCTTTTCTGTTTGATTATTGCTGTAATCTTTATTGTTGCTTTGTTTTGTGTGCTGTGTGGTAATTTTTCTTTTTGTTTTTATCTTGTTTCATAAGCTATAAACCTAAACTGGTGCTTTAAGATTCTCCTTTATATAGAAAAATTACATTTTATGAAGTTATTTTAGATATTAAAACTGTAATCATGGCATAAATGTGGCTGTGTTACATTTATTTGTTTTTATTCAGTGCAAAATGTTTTCTAATTTCCCCTGTGATTTTTGTTTGCCCTGGGTTATTCAGAACTGTTTTGTATAACTTCCTCAGATACATTCAGTTGTTAAATTCAAATTCAATTTCTTTGTTATCAGAAAAATACTCTGTATGATTTAATTTTAAATAGTTTCAGATACATTGAGCCTGGTTTCATGGCCTTGTCTATGATTTATATAACCTCTTTGAATGCTTGAAAAATGCATATGCTAGCTGATAAGTGACATGTGCTACAAGTGAAAGTTCACTCCATCAACAGTGTTTCTTTAATTTGTGTAGATTATCATATTTCTAGTCATTTTACTAGTACTATTTCCTTCAGCTGGCTTTCCATTTTGACAATTTTATTTTATGTAGTTTGAAGTTTACTGGGTTTCTAAAGTTTATATGTAAATTTCTAGTGAATTAACCATTTAATGTTTTAAAATATCACTTCCTCCTAGGATTATTATACTTTAATTTATATTTATATTATCTGTATTTACTAATATGACATCGACTTTGACTGACCATGAAATTTCAGTATGTTAGTTTTTTTTTTTAATTTAGTTCAGCATTTTCATGGAGAGAGCATATAGTTGGATCTTGAGCTTTGTATGTATGCTTTTAAAAATAAGTGTGTTGATGGGACCACCTCACTTATATTTTCCCTTGGCATAACAAATAATACTTTCCGTGTAGACACAACTTAGTAATATATTTGTCTTGCAATTATTTACTAAGTCATAACTTATCAGCATTGTGCTAGTGATAATATCCTGAAAAAAGAATAGAATAGGGTTCCACTTACAGAATTGTTTTATATTGGTTATAAGCTTTTCAAATGTTTTAGATTTTACAACAGAAGGATTGTTTAAGAATGATTATATGTATTTAACTAAATTACAGAGAAGCTCTGAAGGAAATGCAAGTCTAGACTGTTTGTGTTAAAGAAGGAGTCAACGCTGCATGGCCAGGTGACCAAACCTTCATTAAAGGAACCACTTCCCTTTGAGTATTTTTATCATTCTGTTTATAATGTTTACATCATAAGACTCAGTTTTTATAGTACTTAGGATGACATCCTGTACTGAAAAAATGAGCAAACTCTAATTTGAAATATTTTTGAAGTGATAAAGAGCAATACATATATAAATGAATGTGAAGTAACAATGCTAACTTCATAAAATATACGGAGCAAGGTGAAATAACACAGTGAGAATTAAAAATAGAAACATAAATAATAAATAACCAAAGAGGTTAATATCCATCAATGTTTCTCTCCGTAACTAGCTTGTGACCTAGGAAGCAATAAAATAACATAGTTTCTGCTGGCCTGTCAGAGCTAATGAAATTTGATAATCTATGCAAATCCATCTATTATTTGGCTTCTGGAAAAAATAGGACAAGGACTTTTGTGATTACAAGCGAATGCTTATGGTGCTCTAGATAGGTCTACATCAACCTGCACCAAGCTAAGAACACTGCTGAGGGTATGGACTGAGTCTCATTAATATTTCTAAAGAGTCGGTTATCTCTGCCGAGCTGCACAGAACTTTACCTTATGAATGTTCAACACTGCCTTTTACCAAAAACCTAAGAGTAATAACTGCACAGACATCTGGAACCTACACACTCTTCTTTCAAGATTCTACTGCTATTGAAGACTGCTTTAAAATTCACCTTCATCAGCCCATGATTCCAATATTCATCTACTGAAAGATATGGTTTCTAATATTTATAAAACAATATGCTTGCTTCTGTCTGTGCTGTGATCAATAAAATCATCTTATTTTAAGCAATGAGCTAGATGGAGTATGACATTTGCCCTGGATATTGCTATTTTATTAATTATTGTGGGCTTCTGATATCTACAACTGCCTAGCAAAATTTGTTTCACATATTTAATCCAGTTTTTTTTTCATTTGTTCATGGTGAGTGACTACATCACACATCAAGAACATCAATACATTATAGGCTCCAACTACTAAGCATGAATATCTATAATACATTTAACTTCTCCAATTTAATTTGCCCAGACACGGCACACAGAGATTGGGGATACTTTCAGAATGATAGATTTGAAGAAATGGGGTCATTTTGACCTTTTGTCACATTTGTATCTCAAGAAAATTATAGCAACTACTACACAAAGCTAAAATGATAGTCATAATTCATACAATCAAAGGTCATGTCTCCAAGAATAAAGACATTTCAAATTCCAGTGTGAATATCACAATGGAAGAAGAACTGCACTTAAGTTAAAGGTTTGATAAAATGTGGCAGACCAAAGCTAAATTATCATGGGATAATTTTAGTTCCTGTTTTTGCTAATCTTGGTTGTCAGCTTGGGAGCATCTGGTATCAATTAAAATCAAGCAACTGGCACACCTGGGAGAGATTTTTCTTGATTGGATCATTTGATGTGGGAAGACCCACCTTAATCCAGATCCTCTGAGATTAGAAGACCATCACTAAATCTGGATCATTTTGGGTCATAAGACAAATACTAAATCAGGGCTACACCTACTGATAGCAGCTCACATAAAGGTCCATGAAGATGGAAGATTTTGCTGCTTGACTGCTTTCTTTCACTCACTGGCACGTTTATCTATCCTGCTGCCAAGGCATTACTTCCTACTTCTTCAAGATTCTAATATAGACTGAATGCCAGCTGGCATGTCCAACTTTGTGAACTGCAAAACTATCAGATTCCTAGCCTTTCCATCAGGAGACCAACCCTGTTGGATTAGCCAGACCACAGCCTATAAGACATATATATATATATGTGTGTGTGTGTGTGTGTGTGTGTGTATGTATATGTATGTGTGTGTGTGTGTGTGTGTGTGTGTGTGTGTATACACACCTTAAAGGATCAGTCAATAAACAATTGGCTCTCTAACATTTCTTTCTATTGCCTTCAAGGAAGATTAACTAGTTTCAGGATTATAATATAGCAGAGGGTGTGAAAGTGCTTAATATGTGTGCATAAAGAAAAAAAATTGTGTGTGTCTAATATCAGTTCTATTCCTCTAGAGAACCTCAATGTAGTCCCATTGAAAGTCAATTTTGGTCTACTCATATGAATGCCTTAATATTCTTGTCATTCAAAAACTTTAAAATATGTTATCAGCAAGTCACCTGGATTACACCAACCCGAATGTTACGAATACCACCATTTAAGTCTCAGGCCTTCAACAGCGTCATCCTTTCTTCACTGTTGCATCCCTTCCTGACGTTTCCACCAGTGTTTTCTGAGAGACTGTTTCCAGTGCCAAAGTCATTCATACTTTGCTCAGTATAAAATATCCCTTATTCCCTTTAAGTTGAAAGTTGTGTTTTAATGTGGACTCAAGGAAGTGCTAGTATCTTAGGGAAAGCTTGTACACTGAAAAAATAGATCATTAATTTGACTCTGGATGGGGCACCAAGCTAACTTTTATATAGGGAGAAACATAATAAAGTTCTATTTGTGGAATATTTTATTATAATTGGCATATAATTCTTTAGTATAGGGAATAATGCAGAAACAAGTGGTCAAATTATAGAATTACATCCTTTAAAAACCTTAAAGGATCAGTCAATAAATGGCTCCCTGTTAAACATATTTTTCTCTTCAGCCCTGTATTCAAGTAAAATTAACTAGTTTGAAGATTATAATTTAGTGCAGGATATGAAAGTGCTTATTATGTGAACATAAAGTGAATAGTCAAACATTAGGTGGAGAGAAAGCCCAGGTTGGAAATCTCCATTGGTTCTCTCCCCTTGGAGCTCAGGGAACCCCATGGAAGAGGGGGAGAAGGAATTGTGGGAGCCGTAGGAGTCAAAGATAGTAGGAGAGCATAGACTGCTGAATCAGCTAAGCAGGGCTCATGGGTGCCTACAGAGACAGAAGGGGCAGTCTTGGAGTCTGCATGGGTCTTCACTAGATCCTCTGCATATATGTCATTGACTTGGTGATTTTGTGGGGAGTCCTGACAGTGGGAGTGGGAATGTCTCTAACTCTTTGGCCTGCTCTTGGAACTCTTTTCCTCCTACTGGGTTGCCTTGCCAAGCCTTGGTATGAGGGTTTGTGCCTAGTCTTATTGCATCTTGTTGTATTATGTTAGGTTGATGTCCATGGAAGGCCTGCTGTTTTCTCCAGGGATACTTAGGGAATGGGTCTGGGGGAGTGGGGAAGTGAGGGTGCTAAATGAAAACATAAATTCTAATGTAGTGTCATGGTGTAGCTGATACACCACTGTGAATCTCTACTCCTTTAGCAGCAGTTCTGCGAGGATCTCATGCTACTCACCCTTCTCCATACTGCTGTTCCATAGAAAGAATGCAGATGAGATACATAGAGCTTGCTGCGGAAGACAGGTGCCATTTAATACAAGATAAATTGGGTCACTGTCCAGGTTAAGAGTGGCCAAAGTTATCATTGACGAGCAGAGAACTCTCATGGACTGTGAAAAGATAGTGGCTGGTTAGATGATTTACTAAACTATATGTTTGGATGGGTTGTATACCATTTTTTAAAGTTTATTGTCCAGATGATTGATAGCCTATTCGGATTAACTCTCAAGGGATGAATCAATGCTAAGCTTTTGTTCTTTGAAGCAATCATATGATATTTTAGGCAAATCAGAATGTAATGTCACTACTCAGAGATATAGCTGAGATCCTATATTCTGACCAGCAATTTGAGTCCTATATTTTCAGTATTTTTAGTACCTAATTTTACAAGGGAAAAAAACCCATCCTCAATAACTTTTAAGCCTGCTACCTAACAGTAAGACTAAGGATTCTCTACATCTGAAAATGAGGAGGTTTAAATAGTTACTTAAGGAGCTGGTGAGATAGCTCAGTGGTTAAGGACACTGACTGCTCTTCTAGAGGATGTAGATTTGATTCTTAGAACCCACATGGTGGTTCACAACTGTCTACAACTCGAATTTCAGGGATCTGATGTCCTGTTCTGACCTCTGAAGACACTACATGCAAGTGATGCACAAACATACATGTGTGAGAAACACAAATATACATAAAAATAAAAATAAATGATTATTGAAGAAATAATCTTTAATAATAAATATCAACTTAGTACACTTTTCCTGTGATGGTCGGATATTAGTAACATCTCCATTTTTCAGTATTTCCATAAGTACATCCTCATGAAAATCATCCCCAAGAACATACATCTTGTCTGTGGATATTTGAGATAAATGTCTTATAAACCTTAGATTCCAGTGTATTTCATGAGAATAAAAACACAAGCCTACATATAGAGGATTGTTAAACATATATAAGATATTTACAGTACTTAATTATTGTTTTCCATAAATATAAACTGTAATTTCATGTTCAAGTAGAAAGAAATGTTTAAGAGATTCTGCTCACTTTATAAAATAGCAATTTTCTACTCAGGGGTAATTTAATTCTTCCAACATTAATAAGTCTCAGAGAACTTGGGGCTCAATCCACTGATAAACTGTAATAAGACTAAATTACTGTCTTGATAACTCAGCAGATCTTGGTTGTAGTCTTTGCTTGTGGTATTTCTATGTTGTGAACATAGAATTGAGCACCAAACAACACTCAGATTCTGCACTCACTAAAAAGCACTTATTCCCACAAGGATCCACAAGGTAACTCTCATCAGGATGAATGTATATTCCTTCATTTTGTGTCTATAATCTGAATCACAGAGATGAGTTTATGTCCTTAATCTTTTCTTTGAGTCATCTTTAATTCCAGGAAGATTGGAACCTCTAAGGACACAGCAACTCTCCCCGTAGATGAGGAAAATTATCAATGACAGCAAGATGCATCCTCAGTAATGAACACATTAACCAACATTTTGTATGACCGAGTTGAAGGAAATGATGAGCCAGCTATAAGCTAGGCTGTCTAGATCAGCTCTGTTTAATGATGCTCACCTCTGCCTGTGGCTTAAACTTAATCCTCATGTCAGTATCAGGAAGACCGAAGTGAGGTCACTGGACATCTTTATTGTTTTTCTTCCCAGTGCAGACTAATTGAATAGATTTCTTTTTGCTGCTTTTCATCACTATATTTTCTTTAAATTTATTTACTGGGATAAGTTGCTGAGTCTAGATTGTTGGGATGTTGGAGTGTAGCAGGAATCTTAAAAGTTCTTATTAATAAAATCAAACCTGGGGTCAGGTATTGGGGTGAATGCTCGAAGATCAGAGAGACAGAACCAGCCATAGCCACCTCACCTTGCCATTTCCTCAGCTGATCCTGTTTCCTCAGACTGGAAGCCTCTGAGTCCTCATCCGAATGGATCTCAGCTAAACTGCTGCTAGAAGCCTAAAAGCTTAACCAGCCAGATACTTCCAGTTTCTGGTCATCATGCCTTATATACCTTTCTGCTTTCTGCCCTCACTTCCTGGAATTAAAGGCTCACTTTCTGGGATTAAAGGCGTGTGTCACCGTGCCTGGCTGTTTCCAATGTGGCCTTGAACTCACAGAGATCCAGAGGGATTTCTGCCTCTGGAATGCTAGGATTAAAGGCCTGTGTTACCACTGCCTATCCTCTATGTTTAATATTGTGGCTGTTCTCTTCTCTGACCCCAGATAAGTTTATTAGCATGCACAGTATTTTGGGGAACACAATACCACCACATTGGAGTACAGATTTATGCTTACAACTTCACTAAGACTTCCTATTATAACAGGAAGAACACGAAGTTAAAGGATCTCAAATCTGTCTCAGAGAAATGTACATGATGAAAATTTTGAATTAAATAATATTTATAAATTTTTGTTTTGTATCATGCAGAATCAAATATAAGGTTTCAAAGTAGGGTTAAAAATTAATATGTATATTCTAAAATACTAGAGGAAAAAAATTAAAAAATCTATTTTATAATAATACATGGTTTAATTTGAAATACGCTTTTCAATGATTCTTAATTTTCCTGGAAATAAGTCTTCTAAACATTCTAAGAAGTTACTCTTATGATAGCACATTGTAATGAGATGTTTTGGGGATTCCTAGAGTATTGTATGCTGACAAATAGATTGGGGACTCTTTTTTTGTCTTTATGATAAAAGAATTTAAGAACAGAGTCTGAAAGAAGCTCAAACATAATTTTATTAGAAATTAAAAGAAGAATTACAGGCCAGACAAGCGATAAATCTCAGCAGCTGCCCAGAAGATCCAGATGGAGAAAAGGAAGAAAAAAACCAAAACAATAAAAGTACCTTTTGTAAGGAACTACATGGTGAAAGGCAATGGGAGGAAGAGCTTAAGGAAGATGTTTGAAGAAGACTAGGATATCTGGGAAAGCATGCTAAAACTTTGGAAAGTATCCAAAAGAAGGGAAAAAGGTCAAGAGAAGCAAAAGGGAAAGTTATGCTTTTCTGAGTAATTCAGAAAAGTGGGCAAGCTTAACTCAACCACATAACTGAAGCTTCACAGGTGCCTTCACAAAGGGCAAAGGTCATAATCATTTTATTAAGGGATTATTCCTCCTGTAACTTCAGCAAGGGTTCAGGTGAGTTCTCCTTTCTAAGAAGCATTCCTTAGTCAGGTTTGACCAGCACAAATATATCAATTATTACAGATAAGGCAATGGCATGTCAGTACCCTGAGGTAGAATTCATTTTTTTGGTTAGTGGTAGACAGCTTTTCATAAAGGGCCTCCACATATCCCTGGCCTTCAATGCTGCTGCTACATTCCTTCATTCTGATGAGATCACTTCAAAATAATTTATGAAATGGGCTGAAATTGAGAAATGAAAAATAACCCATTTCACTATGAAAATTTAGAGATCTAATTCCAACAATGATCACCAAAAGGGATCTGTCTCTATACATGAGTTTCAGTCCCAACCTCACATAAAGCTTTCAAGTGGGAGCGTTCATCTAAGAACAGATAAAAATCAGAACTCCATTCTGGCATTGCTGGAGGGAGAACCAGTGGCCTTCTTAGAACTGGCTTCCCTCAGTGATGAACTGTTGCCTTAAAGTGTAAAATAAAACAAACCTCCTTCTTTTCCCCTTGAGTTACTTTTGATCATGGTACCTCTCATAGTAACAGAAACCTAACTAGGACACTATATTGACATCTGAAAGTTTTCTAAGAGTTATCAAAATGAAAAAGTATTAAATGTAATTTTAGGATAGGGAATAATTCTTTTATAAAAGTGCACTATTTGAGGAAGTTTCTTTTCTGTTGAGATTCTACTGTAGATGGAAGCCCCAAGGTAATCTTAAAAGCTATTCTCATGTTGATAGCAGATTGATGAATAAATATCCAATGGAAGATCTGTCCTCTTTTCATTTTCTTGAATAGAAATGATAATGACATAATGTGAAAATATAATACTATAACGAGTACCCTATGCCAGGAACAGAAATGGACACAGTGATGTCTTTACACAATTCCAGAATTTGTTGAGTAATAAATTCAAAAGCTGTGTTGGTTTCATTGGCTACAATTTACCAGGTAGACAAATTTTCCTTGGTAGTTTGACAATCATTCCCTTTTATTTGAAATTCTATTAGTAATTTATTATTAACTCCCATCTCATATATGTGTGTATTACACTAATATAAAATACTTGGTATTTACATTTATACTGTATAATATATTACACTTTTATATAATCATATATACCATATACATGTGTGTGTTTATACTTATAGAATGGCTAAAAATGGCTTAGAAGAGTCAGATTTTTATGAGGCAGAGAGGAATGAAGAAGCAAAGAAGTCACTGTAGATGGTTAGATGTTAAGAAATCTGCTTGGGGACCACCTGGAGTTTGTAATCAATCGAGCTAGAGGATTCCAGAACCAAGTCTAGATAGATGAATGAACTGTTGGATGGACGGAATGCAGCTCAAACCGGCAATATAAAACAACTGGAGTCCGTGCTCAGGTGTTTCCCTGAATATGGAATGAAGTAATTTGCTGCCTGTTGGTTCCATGCGTACTGGTGGTCAGGTGAGAGGCTGGTGAGGTTATCATCATCCGAGTATCCTAGTCAGGCCCTGTTGATTTCTGGCTTCTTTGCTCTATATGCTTTCATGCCTAGATTCTCTGGGAGGAATTAGTATGCCTCTGTGTCCACATATCTCAATCTGCAAGGCACTTGTCAACGATAATGTTTTGACTGGTAGATGTCATTCCTGTGTGCTTCATGCCTGCTGCTATCCAGGTGAAGTTTCTCTGCCTGTACAATAAGATGAAGAATTGCTCTGTCTCTGAATTTACACTTAATATGAAGTCAAATTGCTACTTTCTAAATGGAGTCACCCAAAACATCCCCAGGCTGAAAATCATTGTTTTGTACAAGCTAGTAACTGTCTGATCGTCACAAAGTAGGCAGATTTCTAAAAATGAGTTTAAAGTGCTGGATCCCAGATTTGAGAAGACTAATTCAGAAGTAATTCTGAAGTAATTCTTCTTCCTTAGGTGCTGGCAACCAGCCCCAGAGGTGGCCAGGGCCCAGAGAGGAGGTAAGGAGTCACCAAGGGAGGACTGAGTCAGGGCCATGGTTGTTGGGAGAAAATTGCAGCCTCACTGATTAGCATTCAGGGTGCTTCTTTATTTATACAGAGTTCCATAAGCAGGGATAGAGTCATATTGTTCCAAAAAATAGATTAAATCATTTTTTCTAGCACATATTCAGCTTCCTCTTGCATATCTTTTTTAGGCATTATTGATAAAACATGACAAAATAGAGTTATCTTTTGCAATCATTTTTTACTCATTAATCCCATGACCCAACTTCTAGGTGGCTCTTGTGGTTTCAAGGATACTAGACAGAATCTCCAAGCAGCCTGGGCAGATTGTCATGTCCCAAGGGCAGTGTATAATTAAATCTTAATGATCAGAGGACCCAAGAAAAATCCTCAGGTCAAAGCAGCTGCAGGTATTATTAAATTTCTGGCATAATATGTTTACATTTTATATCATTTTAGAATTTATTCATATGTCTAATCCTAATATTCTCTTGTTCTTTGGTCATATGACACCACAGTGGCTCTACATGAGTGAACTTTTCTAAGAAACGTAGGCTCTAAGACCTATGTCTTTTATCATCTTTCCAAATCATTCTTTGTCCATTAATTTAAGCCCTTGTGTAAGGAAGAGGTAACTGTAACCTAATCTAATTTTCTTGCTGTATGTGCTACATAATCTCCCGACTGTATAGTAGGAAGAGGCTTGTACTTTGGTCTGATTAATTTGTTCCTGAGTAAGTGCATGGGTAGATGTTTCAAGAATATCTCAGAACCTCATAAAGAGCTTCCTGACTTCTTTAGGAGTGTCACAAATTCCAAGGCATAAGGAAGACCTTCAGGTAGATAAGGATATCTCCCTAAAAGTAGGAGAGGTGGTATGCCAGGACTTTCCTGGGGAAGCTTAGAAGCAGTACTCCTGGGATAAGGCATAAACAATTCATAAGAAATTTTCCATCAATCCAATATCCCCAAATTGTATAAATATTAAAAGTCCTCCAAGCATGCAGCACTTGGAGATCAAAACCAAAAGTGGCACTGAGGCCATCATGCAGCTCAGCTTTGCTGAAATTTTGTAAAGCAGCTGTGCTGACTTAAGACCTTTTCCATTCTCTTCAGATATTGCTGTACCACTTAGGTTCTCAGTCATTCGCCCTTTTCACCCTGAGATCAATGTGTTGCTAGGAGTCCAGCAAGACCAAGTTCTGTCCCTGGCACATAAGCTGGCTTTTTGGAACCTATCCCCTATGGTGGGTGCCTCACTCAACCTTGATGAATGGAGAGAAGCTTGATCCTGCCCTAACTTGGCATGCCATGCTTTGTTGACTCCCATGGGAGGGCTTACCCTTTCTGAGGAGTGGACTGGGGAGTAGAAAAGAAGTGGAGGGAAGGAACAGGAGGAGAGGAGGGAGGAAAGGAGAGAGAAGAAACTGTCACTATCATGTTAAATAAATAAATAAATAAATAAATAAATAAATAAATAAATAAATAATAAATAATACATTTAAAAAAGATCAGTGTGTTGAACTGGTATTCAGAAGTCCACGCTTAAAGCTAACAGCCAAAGCACATACACAAGGCTTGTCACATTGATTCTTTTCTTCTCAAAAAATAGTACAACTTTACTATCGCCCCTCCCATTTTTCTCATTCTGGACTTATATAAAAACTGTCTTTGTCACAGAGAACAGAGACAATGAACAAGGGCCCAGGTTCTCCTCCTTTCAGAATTTATCA
>CABHPR010127691.1:4661-20278 GCA_902168415.1 Peromyscus melanophrys
GAGAGAGAGAGAGAGAGAGAGAGAGAGAGAGAGAGAGAGAGAGAGAGAGTTTGTGTGTAATCTGAGGCATCTGCAGAGGACTAGTTTCTTTTTTTTTTTTTCTACCTGGTGCTGGGAGTCCAGGTATACTGGAAGACTCATATTTGCCAATTTTGCCCTCTGGTATATGAGTAAAATGGAACTATCTTAATATTTGGTAAAGGCATCATTTCAAGCCCCATTTCTCTTCCCTGACAGAACCTCAAGGCTAACTGCATGAGTGGCAGCAACTTCAGGCGTCCCCTGTTTCCATTTCCCCTTCACTGCCTTATTTCCAGTAAGCCCTGCTCCTTTTGTGTGTCTACAGTCCAGGATGTCTTCACGATGTATTTGTTCATTCTCAAAAATGCTACTTTTATTTTTTAAAAAACACATCACTTCTGAAAGATTCATTTTTATATCTTTCCACTTTTATCTGTGCTATCTGCTTTATTTTATCAAGTTAGTTCTGTTTTCCCGGATGGTAACTGGCTTGGGCATATTAGTATTTTCAATAAATGTAGCTTAAGGTGGGAAGCTGAGATAAGCTCAGCCGAAAGTGTTTGTAAGATCCAGTTTTATTTATTGTTCTGTCTGAATTAATACTAAATTGTTTCCAGCTGCAAATGTTATCAATAAAATTAATCAGAGCTTATAGTTAAGTGTAATGCAATATCTACCAAAGTTAACTTTTCCAAAACCTGGAAAAAAAGAATAGAAAAGAAAAGCAGTTTGGGGTTAATATAGTATTTCTTCCAAGAGAAAATTTAATAATGTAGATGACTCAAGCTTAAATTTCCTGATATACCATAATACATTATATTTCTATATAAAATAAAAATCCACCTATTGAAGGTTTGTTTTTCCTTGAAATACATCTTTTCTCTGTATAGCTCATGAGATGATATATATTTTTACTATGATTATGCTATAGAATAAATGTTCTCATATAAATCATAGTGGAGAAATTGTAAATGTTTCATAGATTTAAAACTGAGAAAACATAAGAACATTGTATGAGATCTGGAAGAGAGTGTTTTGATTCAAAGTGTTGAGATGACCCATTAGAGTAGCATTGTTTTCTAGAATGCAAATGTTTGGAAGCTCATAGAAACATATTTTTACAGAGTTAAACACAAAATTTGAGCAACATGAAAAAGTAGTAGATGATTTGTACTTTCCTGAACCAGGTTTTTCCAAAAGTATTTTGTGAGTCTGCTGGGGGTACCAAAAAAGAAGTTTGGTTAGTATTAGAGATGGTGGGTGGAAGGGAGAAGGGAAAAGAGAGAAGTGAAGGAAGAGAACACACACACACACACACACACACACACATACACAAACACATACACACATACATACACACATACACAAACACACACATACACACATACATATACACACACACATACACACTTACACACACATACACACATACTATACTCATAGATCAGTTTAGCTATCATCAGAGAAACTTCCTCCTACAGCAGATGAGAATAAATACAGAGATCCACAGCCAGACATTAAACAGGGAGTGAGAGACCCTGAAACACTCAGCTGAAAAGGGATCTCTACATTAAATCCCTCTTCTCAGGGCTTAGGAGACCCTATGAAAGAGGAGGCAGAAAGAGTGTAAGAGCCAGAGAGGATAGAAGACATCAAGAAAACAAAGCCTACTAAATTAAAATGATTGGCTTGGTTAGCGTTACTATTGCTGTGATAAAACACCATTACCAACAAAACCTTGGGAGGAAAGAGTTTATTTGGCTTGTATTTCCACATCACTGTTCATCATCAAAGGATATCAGGACAGGCATTTAAACAGGGCAGGAACTTGAAGGTGGGAACTGATGAGGCCATGGTGGGATGCTCTTTACTGGCTTGCTCCACATGGCTGGCTCAGCCTGCTTTATTATAGAACCTGGGACCACCAATCCAGGTTGGCACTACTCACAATGATCTTGACTTTCCCTGTCATTCACTCATTAAGAAAATGTCCTTCAGGTCAATGTTATGGAGGCATTTTCTTAATTGAGGCTTCCTCCTCTCAGATGATATTTGTTTGTGTGAGATTGACATAAAACTATCCAGCAAAGTGATCAGAGCTCATATGAACTTACAAATATTGAGGCAGCATGCACAAGTCCTGCAAAGGTGTGCCCCAGGTCCTCAGCTTATCTATTGAGGCTTTCAGTTTAGTGTTTTATGGGATTCCTGAGTGTGTGAAAAGTGGATCTCTGCTTCTGATGCTTTCTCTTGGGCTCTTTTCCTTTGTTTTTTTTTTTTTTTGTTCAGTTCTGATGTGTTAATTTTTGTTTTGCTTTATTTTATTTTATTAGTATTACCCCACAGAAACCTGTTTGGTTTCCAAAGAGAAACAGAAAGGGAGTGGATCCAGATGGGAGGGGGGGGATGTAGGGATGAACTGGGAGGAATATAGGGAGAGGCAACCGTAATCAGGATATACTATGTGAGAAAAAAATCGAATTTCAATAAAAAGAAAAAGAAATACAGACAAAGGAGCTCAGACATCCATGATTTCAAGCCTCACAACCTGAGTTCTGAATTCCATTTCCCAAGTCACACATGATAGAAGCCAATAATTGTCTTCTTCAAGATGTCCTCTGACATCTATCCACATATGATTGTACACATATGACATGTGCATGTGAACACACACACAAATCTGTCTCTGTCTCTGTCTCTGTCTTTCTCTCTTTCTCTCTCTCTCACACACATGCACACACCACAGAAAGACATAAAAATTAATAAAAATGTAATGCAAAGTTAGAAAAATATACATATGGATGAATTTGTGCAAATTAATTAGTCTAAGAAGAAAGTTATTTCAAAGAAGTAAGAGAATCTATATTGTAAGAAACATTTGAACAAGTTGAGTGCCATTTTTTTCTTAAAACAAGTGTAGCAGTAACAGAAAAAAATTGAATCAGTAATGTCCCAACTGTAGAAAAACTAGATTTGTTTTGACATAATCAGACAGACTTTGTTGCCTCACTCATTCTTAAATATACATTGAAGAATAGATATAATGATAACATATGTACACTATTGACATCTGTGTTTTCACTGTTAAATCTTTATGTTAATTACAGAGTTCCATACATATCAGCAACATGATTTATAAAATTTCTTCTCATATTTTTATATAGATTTTTTCTATTTTCTGTTCTACACAGTGAAGTAATTATTTTGATTCAGAGAGGTCTTTCCTGACAATAAAAATAATTTTCTTAAAATGCATAGTAAAAGTAATTTTGTTGCATAAAATATATGTCATATAAGTATAATATACTATGTATATACACAGAAACACAGTATAACATATACTGTAAATATATATATATATATATATATATATATATATATATATATATATATATATGTTTTTCCACATGGTAGAAATAAGTTTACAATTTCACAGAGTATTCAAATATTCTAGTCTTATTACAACTTTGTCAGCCATTATTTGATCTTTTTATTTCCAAAGTTGGGAGGAGAGGAAGAAATCAAACAACTTTTCTTTCCTGTTTTTTTTCATGATGTCTAAATTTTATTTATATTTTTATTTTAAATTTATTTTATATCCTGAACAACCACAGTTTGCCCTCCCTCCTCTTCTCCAAGTTCCTCCCCATCGCCTCCCTCTGATCCCTCCAATTCACTCCTCCTCCAGTTACTGCTCAGAAAAGAGCAAGCCTCCCATGGACATCAACCCAACATAGCATATCAAGTCCATATCACCTCCCCTTGTATTAAGGCTGGACAAGGCAACCCAGTATGAGGAATAGTGTTCCAAAAGCCAGCAAAAACGTCAGAGAGACAGCCCCGGCTCCCACTGTTAGAAGTTCCACAAGAAGAGCCAGCTACCAACTGTTGCATATATGTAGAGTGCCGAGGTCAGTCCCATGCAGGCTCCCTGGTTGTTGCTTCTGGCCCTGTGAAGGCTTATGAGACCAGGTTAGTGAATAGGTCGGTTTTCTTGTGATGTCCTTGACCACTCTGGCCCTAAAATTCTTTGTCCCTCTCTTCAGCAGGATTCCCCAAGTGTTACTTAATATTTGGCTGTGGGTCTCTGCATCTATTTCCATTAGTTGCTGGATGAAGCCTCTGATGACAATTGGGCTAGGCACCAATCTATGAGTATAGCAGAATATTACTAGCTATCATGAAACTGAGATTTTTTTTTTTTTTGCCAGTGGTGTTTGGTTCCATCCTAGGTCTCTGGGATATCCAGCCTCTGTGTCCTGGCATTCCAGGAAGTGTCAGGAGTGTGCTCAGTCTCAAGGTAAGGATTTCAGGGTGTACTGGGGATTGGTTGGCCAGTCCCACAATTTCTGTGCCACCTTTACCCTAATACATCCCATAGGCAGGACAGAATGTAGGTCGGAGGTTAAGTGGCTGAGTTGGTATCCCAAACCCTCCCCTGGAAGTCTGGCCTGGTCACAGGAAATGACCAGTTCATGCTATGTTTCTGCTATTGCTAGGAGCTTTAGCTGAGAGCATCCTTGTAGATTCTAGGGAGTTTTCCTTGTAACAGGTTTCTCACGGCACCAAAATGCCACCCTTTTAGTACTCTCATCCCACCTGCCACCTGATCCTTCTTGTTCCTGTCCCTAATTGCCTCTAGCCCACCTACAGAATCTCTTCTATTTCCCCTTCTCAGAGAGGTCTAAGCATCCTCCCCCGGATTTCTTATTACATAGACTCTCTGGGTCTGTGGATTGTGGCATGGTTATCCTTTTCTTCACAGCTAATATCCACTTACATGTAAGTATATACTCACATTTTCTTTATCCATTCCTTGGTTGAGCGACATCAAGGTGTTTCCAGGTTCTGGCTATTACAAATAAACTGCTATGAATAGAGTTGAGCAAGTGTCCTTGTGGTATGATTTAGCATCCTGTGGGTATATGCCCAAGAGTGGTACAGTTGGGTCTTGAGGTAGAGTTTTCCGAGAAACCACCATATTGAATTCTAAAGTTTTTGTATAAGTTTGTACTACCACCAGCAAGGAGGGATATTCCCCTTGCTCCACATTCTCATCAGCATGAGCTGTCTCTTCTGTTTTTGATTTTAGCTGTTCTGACAGGTATAAGGTTAAATATCAGAGTCATTTTGTTTGGTAGTCTCTTGATCACTAAGGATATGAAACATTCATTTTAGTGCACCTTCTGTAGGAATTGATTTGTGGATAGGTGCTGTTTAAATTTGAATTTGGCATGAAATATCTTCTTTTCCTCATCTATGGTGATTCAAAATTTTGGTGGGTATAGTCGTCTGGGCTGGCATCCATGGTCTCTTAGAAATCTGCGAGATATCAGTCCAGGCCCTTCTGGATTTTAGGAACTCTGTTGAGAACTTGGGTGTGATTCTAATAAGTCTGCCTTTATATGTTACTTGGCCTTTTTCCTTTGCAGCTTTTAATATTTTTCTTTGTTTTATCTATTGTTTTTACTATTATGTGGTGCATGGATTTTCTTTTCTTTTCTTTTTTTTTTTTAAGGATTTATTTATTTATTATGTCTACAGTGTTCTGTCTGCACATATCCCTGCAGGCCAGAAGAGGGCATCAGATCTCATTATAGATGGTTGTAAGCCACCATGTGGTTGCTGGGAATTGAACTCAGGACCTTTGGAAGAGCAAACAGTGCTCTTAACCTCTGAGCCATCTCTCCAGCCCCGCATTTTCTTTTGTGATCCAACATTTTTGGTGTTCTGTAAGCTTCTTATACCTTTATGGGCATCTCTTTCTTTAGGTCAGAAATTTTTTTCTTCTATGATTTTGTTAAATATTTTCTCTGGATTTTTGAGCTGCAATTCTTCTCCTTCTTCTATTCCTATGTTTGGTCTTTTCATAGCGTCCCAGATTTCCTGGATGACTTAGATTTAACATTTTCTTTTACTCATTAATCCATTCCTTCTACCGTATCATCAGTGCTTGAGATTCTTTCTTCCATCTCTATTCTGTTTGTGATTTTTATGTCTGTACTTCCTGTTTGCTTACCCAGATTTTCCATTTCCATAATTCCCTTGCTTTGTGTTTTCTTTATTGCTTCTATTTTGATTTTCATAATTTGAGTAATTTTCTTCACCTTTTTTTTCTTAGTTTTCTTGGCATTCTTTAAGTGATTTATAGGTTTCTTTCAATTTTTTGGTTGTCTTTTCCTTGATTTCTTTAAGGGTGTTTTTCATTTCCTCTTTAAGGACGTCTATCATCTTCATAAAGTTGTTTTTTAGATCTTTTTCTTGTGCTTCTGCTGCTTTGGAATATTCAGGTCTTGCTGTCATAGGATAGCTGGGTTCTGGTGTTAACATATTGCTCTGGCTGATGTTGATTGTATTCTTACACTGGCATTTAGACATTTGCTTTTGGGATGATTATAGGACTAATTTTTGATTTCTGAGTTTTTCTTTGTTGGAAGGGTGTTTTGCTCCTTTGTTTCTGTTTCCTTTTTGGAGTTCTAGCTGTGACCTGAATTTCTAGTGGCCTGCCTGACTTCAGATCTAGTAGGGACTCTCTGTCCAATTTTGGAGCTGGCCTTCTAGTGGTTAGCTTGGTTTTTGGTACGGTTGGGGTCTCTGTTATTTTGACTGGTGTGGCCTGTTTTTATGACTGCTGTCATTTGCACCTGTTCTTCCAATTGGTGTGGTCTCTACCTGAGATGCTGACATCCATTCCTCAGACTGATGTGACCTGTACTGGAGCAGTAGAATTCTGTTGGAGTTGGGGTCAGGGCCAAAAGAGGTGCTAGTGATGAAGTGAGAGGTGGAGGGGGGCATGCTGAGGGATAGGGTCTGGGGATCAGAATCTGCAGAGTGGGGCAGCTCAGCTGGCAGGCAGGTCACTCACCTGTTCTTCTGACTCCAAACAATTTTAAAATTATCCATTAAGTTTATCTTGTTACTAAATATTCTACTTTTCCAATGGAAATTTACTGTCTATTCATTTGGGCTAATATTCATAAAAGGTTTTCTAGGCACATTGATTTGAAATAACTATGTTTTATGAACACAGTTTTGAACAAGATTGTGTAGAACTTTTGAGAAAGCCATTACACCTCTTCATTGTTTTGTTTTGATTTTGTCTTTTGAGACAGGGAATCACTATTATATAGCTCTGGCTGTCCAGGAATTTGATATGTATACAAGGCTGGCCTCAAACTCATAGAGATCCACCTGCCTCAGCCTCCAAATGCTGGAACTAAATGCATCCATCCATGTTCAAAATGCTGGAACATGTGCCATCCATCATACTGGGCCTTACACTGTTATTTTTTTGTGTGTGGGGGAAATTTTTCAGCAATAAGCTGAAGCTCAAAAGTGCATGTTGATGTTGCAGATTATTTTTTTACTTTGGAAAGAATTTTTGTTATATGCACCTTTCAAGAAATTAATCTATTTCATCTAAATACAAAACTTGATTGATATAAATTTGTTTATAATATCCCCTCAGCAGCTTACTGATGCCTCTGGAGTCTGTTATCTAACTTCCCTTATTTCTAAGTTTCACTTCTTTTTGAGATTTTATCCACGAATACTGTAATTATATCATTTTCACCTTACACCACTCTCTGCTGTCACAAGCACTTTCTGTGACCTTCCAACTCCCTCTCAAACTTATGACTTCTTATTATTTAATTATTATCATTACATTTATATGTAACTATATATACACAAGCAATAATTACATGCCTTGCTAAGTACATTTAGTGTTGCATTTTTTAAATATATGTTGAGGGCTAATCACTTGGGATTGGGCGTCCTATCAGGGGGCTCATCCCTGTAGAAAATTCTCTTTTATTTAGCAGGCATTACTTGTCTATAACCATTCAACTAGGGATGGGGCTTTGTGAACCGACCTACTCCATCCACATTTAGATATTAACTGAGATTTCATTGTGGAGGTCTTGTGTAGGTAACAGTATGGAAGACAATATATCACAGCAGATGTCTTGGTTTCTGGCCTTTAGCATCCTCTGTCTCCTCATCCACATGGTTTTCTGAGCTTTAGGTTGAGGTGTTGTGTTGCAGAACTATCAACTGGGGGTTGGCATCATGTAGTTCATTATTTTTCTGCATTTTGACCACTTGTGCATTTCTGTAATAGTGTCTGTCTGCTGCAAAATAGTTTATTTGTTGATGACTGAGATAAGTCATCTCTACATATAAGATGACTTACCTTTTCATATAAGAATACACATATAGAATGCAGTTAGAAATTATACTGATTCAGGAAAGTGGCAATAGTAGGGTCTGCTCTAGGTCCATAATATCACAAGCCATGGGAAGTCAATTAGGTATTAGTTACCAAGTACTAATTCTCTCCTACTGAGTAGGCCATATGTACAAATAGCTGTTGGTGATGCATAAGATGTATGTGCCACTGTGGAAAACTCAGGCAAATCATGTGATGCTGGTTATTCTTGTGGTTTGTAAGGCTTATAGCCGGTTAGGGCTATTCATTGCTTTTCTCCCTTAGTAGTTTGTACAGCACCTTCGGATAGTACGAACTAGCGTAGGAAGGAGGCTTTCAGTTTAGTTCCAGCTTGATTCCTCCATGTTCTGTGCATGAAGTGTCTTTGGGAATAAAATCTTCAAGTTTGGGGAGTCAAAAAGCAAGTGCAATAACCTATATTATTTTGGGATTCTTCAGGATTTTACTGACCAACAGCTTGAAGGGAGGCTTTCCATGCCTAATTCTAGGTTTCTTGTCAGGTAGTCTGTTGTTCTTGTGGGCAGCATTATCACTACAACTGGTGTAATGCCATTTAAACTCTTTACATATGTACATATACATAGTATATGTGAAAAGACACTGTGAGCATGACAATCTCTTATAAAGGAAAACATTTAATTATGGTGGCTTGCTTACAGTTCAGAGGTTTAGTTCATTATCATCATGGTGGGAATCAAGGCAGAATGCAGGCAAACATGGTACTGGAAAAGGAGCTGAGGGTTCTTACATACTAACCTGCAGACAACAGGAAGTGGTCACTGAGCATGGCTTGAGTCTATGTGAGATCTCAAAACCTTACCTCCACAGTGACACACTTCCTCCAACAAGGCCATCCCCGCTCAAACAAAGCTACATCTCCTAATAGTGTCACTCCCTTTGGGGGGGCATTTTCTTTCAAACCATTACCACTAAATATCTCTCTCTCTCTCTCTCTCTCTCTCTCTCTCCTTAAATAAAGCTTAAATACCATGTTTTCCTACAGTTTCTTCAGTTGTGTTGGTCATGTTGATGTTCTTTGCCCCCATTTTCTTCCTCTCCCTCAGTGTTGTCCTCTCTCCCTCTCTCCAGTTATCCCCAACCTAGTTTGTTCAGGTTCCCTTTCATACCAACTGTATCGTATTATCCCCCATCTCTAGAGATCCTCCTTGCCCACCCTAATGTTCTCTTTTTACTTTTCTGGTTTCTGTTTTTACTCCAGGTTATATATACACATTCAAAGATTCATAGCTAGGATCCCCAAACAGCAGAATATTCAGTGTTTGTCCTCTGAATCTGGGTTACCTCACTTTGTATATTACTTTCCTGGTTTGAACCATTTACCTGAAAATTTTATGAATTTATTTCACTTTACAACCAAATAGCACTTCATTGTGTATATGCATCACATTTTCATTATCCACTCATCAGTTGAGGAATATTTAGGTTGTGTCTGTATGTGGGGGTATTGTGTTCCCCAAAATATTGTGTATGCTAATAAACTTATCTGGGGTCAGAGAACAGGACAGCCACAATATGAAACAGAGGTTAGGCAGTGGTAGCATACGCCTTTAATCCTAGCATTCCAGAGACAGAAATCCCTCTGGATCTCTGTGAGTTCAAGGCCACTTTGGAAATGGCCAGGCGTGGTGACCCACGCCTTTAATCCCAGAAAGCACGCCTTCAATCCCAGGGAGTGGTGGTAGAAAGCAGAAAGGTATATAAGGCGTGAGGACCAGAAACTAGAGGCCTTTGGCCTGGAGAAGCATTTGGCCTGGAGAGGCCTTTGGCCTGGAGAAGCATGTGGCTGGTTAAGCTTTCAGGCTTCTAGCAGCAGTTCAGCTGAGACCCATTCTGGATGAGGGCTTGGGGCATCCAGTCTGAGGAAACAAGACCGGCTGAGGATTCAGCGAGGTGAGATAGCTGTGGCTTATTCTGTCTCTCTGACCTTCCAGTGTTCACCCCAATACCTGGCTCAAGTTTGATTTTATTAATAAGACTCTCTAAGATTCATGCTACATCTGTATCTTTTTTTTGACAATTAAATTATTTATTTGAGGTTAAACATTTAAGTACTATGTCTTACTTAAGTGCAGGAGGTCTGACTTGAGCTCCGGGCCAGATCTGTGTCTGTATCTTAGCTTTTCTGAATAAAGTGGCAACGAACATGGCTGAGAAAAGTTATCTGTGGTATAGAGTGTTGAGACTTTTGAGCATATGCCAAGAAGTGGTATAACTGGTCATATGGTAGATCTACTTTTAGCTTTCTAAGAAACTTTCAAATTGATTTCCATAGGGGCCACATCAATTTGCAATCTCACCAAGAATGAAGGAAGGTTCCCCCTTTCCCCATGTTTTCAACAGCAGATGCTGTCACTTGTTTCCTTGGTCTTGTCTGCTCTTTCTGGGGTGGCATCAAATCCTCAAGCAGTTTTAATGAGTATTTCCCTGGTCTCTTGGCAACTTGTTTCTCTTCTTTCTGTCCCCTATGGTTAGTGTAGTGGATATTTTAAGATTCTCTCTGTGTGTGTGTGTCTCTCTCTCTGTTTTTCTCTCTCTCTTTCCATTTCTCTTCTTTTATTGTCTTCTCCTTTACCCTTCTTTCTCCCCTTCCTCCCCACCTCCTGTGATTTGGCATCCTGTCTGAAATACACTTTATCATTGTTGCTTTTCCAGACTAGAAACTCTGTTCTCTCAGCTCTAGGGTCTTCAGTATCTGTTTCTATTTCCTTTTGAACGTGGTTATAATTTACTTTTCATTTATGATTATTCTAGTTGTTTGTCTCTTTATTTTCATGTTATGGCCATTCTATCAGGAAGATTATTGAATGAACGATGGATAATGCATGACGATGTAGCTTCTTGTAATGATTTCTGTTTTTTTCTGCTGATCCTTGATGTTTCTTAGCTGTAGAATTTGAAAGTAGGCTTTGATATGAAGTAGGATGATTTGTTCAGGTGGGCTGATGGCAGTCCTTGCACACCATTCTTTATGACCCCATAATCTGCATATCTGACTTGATAGATTCCTGCCTAAAATGAACAGTAAAGTATGTAGGATTTTCACTGTTAATTGCTGCTTAGAATTAATTTTCATCACCCCAAAATTTTGAAGACATTCAAAGTGTATAAAATACAAATTGGCTTTGCTTTTGGTGATAGGTACTTTAATAATTGTGTAATTCCTCAGCAGAATTTTCCCAATCATGTTAAAAGCACTAGATTCAGCTCCTTTTTATCTTATATAACCTCTAAAAAATGTATTATGAACCAGCTAATGATTTTTAAAAGATCTTTATAGTTTATTCAGATTTTTAACTCTCCTCAGAAGAAATTTTTGGTATAATATTTAGTCCATGATTTCAGAATCAGAGATCACAGTATTTTCCCTGAATCTGTTAATAAGCAGTGCATTGTATCAGTGATGGTATTCTTAAATCTTAAGTGTAGTGTTACTATACACTTTTAAGTTACTATAATATTAAATGCTACATTAAAATGCTTATTCCTCCTTGTTCAGACACAACAAGGAACTAAATTACATTTTCTTCTTCTCTATATTGTCTCATTTCTACACCTTTTAGAATTCATCTCCTCTTATCCTGATTTCTAACTCAAAGAATACCCTTTCTGTGACTGTTTCTAGTTGTATCCAGTGAATTTCTCCCCCTCTGAAATAGGGTTCTTCTCTGTCTAAAAATCTGTTTGAGAATAAAACCTTGAAAGATGTGAGGACAGATTTGCATCTTAATCTACCATCTTCTAAAAATGCAGCAGAACCAAGTGGGTGTATCTGGTGGTGGGGGGGGGTTTGGGGGAATACTGATCACCACTTGGAGTTGAAAGAGAAACTGCTTCCTTGGATTCATTTTGAATTCATTAATATTTTTTAACCAAAAAGTAAAGTAAATTAAACCCATTTAAAGCAACTCTTACTTTTTGATGAATTCTTAGAGCACTATAGCTCATTTAAAAATATGCTTTCACATATTTTTCTAAATCCTGTTTCCATATGCATTGCTGACATTTAAAAATTATTGGAGGAATTTGGTTTGATGCATGAAATTTGATTTGTATACTTGATGTTGATTTATTTATTCCTTTTATAATCTACATTATGAAATATAAACCATTGTTTTAGTCCATTTTCTTTTGCTATTGGGATTAGAAATTTATTGAAGAATGTAGTTCTTTTTGTCTCATGGTTAATGATATATAGAAGTATCAGAGCCTGGCACTGGCATCTGGTAGGCATTCAGTGAGTGTTCTTGTTGCATTATGCTAAGTGGAAAAAACCACATGACAGGGTAGTATGTGTCCACTCTGATCTCCCCTCCCCTCCCCTCCCCTCCCCTCCCCTCCCCTCCCCTCCCTTCCCTTCCCTTTCCTTCCATTCTCTTCTTATCAGATGTTTAGGCCAGTCAGAAGTGCACATACATGTGAATAAGGTTACATTCACATACACCACTCACATATATATACCAAACATAAACCTACTCCATTCACATATGAATGCGAAAACATGAACATATACCACTCACGTACACATGCTGAAACATGCACATACACCACTCATGTACATATGCCACAAACCCTCCTTTTTATATTCAAAGGTTTTGGCTTCATCTTAATTGAGTGTCTAGACTAGAAAGTGTGAAACAGATTGGATGTCATTTTACAGCCTGCTGGAATTTCCTCCTAATATTTGCATTGATTTGTTGTCAAAATGCCTTCTAAATATTTATATTTAATCCCATGAATTAGTGCTTCTTTCAGCCTTGTTCAGAGAATTGTCTATTTACAGTGGGTAACTATGAATGAGGGCAAAGTGCAGAGAATAAGAATAAGCAGATGTCAATTGTTCAGCCCTAAACATTACATTACTTTATGCTCTCAAAGGCTCAGTGAGTATGGAAGAGGGGGTGGAAAGAATCTAGGAGCTGGAGGTTGGGATGAAGTGCTATGAAACATTATCTTTCAGACATGATATGGCTGTTTCATTAATGAACCCACACCAGTTATGGTTACCTGAAAAAGACCGACACAAATGGGTACCATCAACCCTCCATCAAACAGAGGAGAGGGCCCTGAGGCTCCATCCCTGCCCAGTGACTATGGGTAGCTGGTAGGGTGTTATCAATTTCTTCACTGATGAACAGTCCAGGCTTAAGCAAATAACTCCTCATTTATACTTATTAGTATAAACAAACATAATTAAACACAGTGATTAAAATAAATATAAAGCAAAAAAGCAAGCTAGATGTGAAAATAGGAGGGGGACTTTTGAAGAGGAATTCAGGAAGAATAAAAGGAGAGTTAGTAAGAGAGTGATGGGGGTAGAAATGAACAAAACATATTACAAATGTTTATTGGATTTTTTTTTGGTTTTGTTTTTTTTTTGGGTTTTTTTCTAGACAGGGTTTCTCTGTGTTGTTTTAGTTCCTGTCCTGGATCTCACTCTCTAGACCAGACTGGCCTTGAACTCACAGAGATCTGCCTGGCTCTGCCCCCAGCAGAATTTAGAATCCATGAACACAGATACTTAACCATTTTCAGAAAAACCATATGTATTATTAAAAAGAAGAGTGTGCTGATTTCCATATTGGGCATAGAATATTTTCTAGAATCACTGTTACTTCTTAGGTCTAGACCAATTAGTGTACGCCACAGTCCTCTAGGAAAGACAGGCATTGGACGATGACTGGACTCAATGTCTTATGTTATTGAAACCAGAGAAGAAACAGCAATGAACTTTAGAGGAGAATGGCTCAAAGGACCTGACTTGTTATCTTAGTTTCTGAAATGTAAACTGACCTTAAAAAGTAATGCTTTTTTAAATCACTTTTGTAACTGTTTTTGACCACACACACACACACACACACACACACACACACACACACACACACACACTGAGTAACAAGCACAAGAGTGTAACACTTGCCTAATATGAGAAACAGATTCAACAGACACTATTTGAAACAATATTTATTAAGAATGATAATTTATAATTTGTCAATTTCTAAATAAACAGCAGGTATAGATCATACAGCAACAGCCATATAAATGTTTATGTTTCTAAAGCAATAGATTACACATGTATTTGTGGTTAAAGAACTTATAGTTTGAATAATGAAAACCTGGACTTGTAAAGCTGCTTATAGATTTGGGGCTTTAAATTTTGCATTCTGGAAGAATCTGGCAATGTGAAAGAAATGTTGACCCTCTAATAATAATCTATGTCTTCTTTTTCCAGACTCTGCTGTTGTACTTTATGTCCACCAGGCTTCTGGAAATCAGGATCATCACCCTGATAACTTTGGCAACATACTGTTTTTGAATATATTCCCATTTCTAAAACGTTTTCATAGTATAAGATAGATGAGAAATAAAAACCATTACCTACCTGATAAACAGTTCTCAGCTTTTCTCAAACTGAGACTGTGTCCCCAAAAGGTTGTCAAAATGCTTGTAAAATAATAATTACCACTATTACCAGTTTGCTTTATATTTGGTGATTCCCAGAGTTTCAGATGTGATTACAGGTTGTTTTTTGTTTGTTTGTTTCAGGGTATTTGATTACTGACTGTAGGTTTTCAAATATTCAACATTTTTCTTGACTCTGAAACATTGAGCTACATTCTTTGTGATGAAAGCATTTTTAATGTCTTCCCACTTAATATAATAGTAATTGAATTAATAACACAGTATATTTTAGAAGAAATGGTTTAAAAATGATTGGAAGGACTGAAGAAAAGATGTGGTGGAAAATACTTGCACTACTATTTAGTCTGGTCCTCTTGTAAATCTATTTGGTATATTAGTTTACTTAATGTGCCTTTTTTAATGGTGCTTGGGATCAACTAGGATCCTCATACATGTTAGCCAAGTACTTTAAGATTGAGTTATGCTCCTAGTTTTTTTTCTTTTTCTTCTTTTATTATTAAAATTTTTTCTATTATTTTTACATACTAATGACAAATCCCCCTCTCTTCCTTCCTCCCACGCCCCAGCCTTCCCCCCCCAACCTTCCCCCTTCCCATTCCTACCTCCTTCAAGGCAAGGCCTCCCAGGGGAAGTCAGCAGAGTCTGGTACATTCAGTTGAGGCAAGTCCAAGCCCCTTCCCCTACACCAAGGCTGTGTAAGATATCCCACCTTAGGCACTAGGCTCCAAAAAGCCTGTTCTGTCGTGACCACCTTGACCAGCAAGGAAGACACGCCACCGAGCTCTTCTTCCTGCAGTTTATTCAGGCCTTTGAACAATCTTCTGACTTCTGACACCACCCCCTCCTTCCGGGGAAAGCCTCTCCTGGCCTTAAATAGGCTCTGGGCAGCCAACCCCAGGTCGCCACGTGGGCATTGCCCAATAGG
>CABHPR010127692.1:0-23628 GCA_902168415.1 Peromyscus melanophrys
TCTTGCTTTAGCTACTGAATTTTGTTAGTTGGATTGACTGAGTTCATGAGCCATCTGTCTCAGTGATAACTGATTCAGGTTGTGAATAGTTCTGTTTTTAATATTCACATTAGATTTTAAAACTTGATATGAACATTTCTATACTGATTTCCTTTGGAATTTACCAGATATAAAGATTATCATTTATATTATTCCTACTTTAAATTCTTCCTATTATTAGCTTTTCTTTATGTTGCCCTTGAAAAAACGCTAAAAGTAACATTATTTCCTTTGGAAATAAGATTCAAGAATTTCTAGTTCCCTCTAAGCTAATGCATATCCAATATAATAGAGAATCTGAATACAGACATTGCTGAATCCACACTGTGCAGATAATTTTAGACACCAAAGAAACTATCTAGACATCCCTGTGGGCTTAAACTCTGCTTGTTGTCCAACAGTACAATTCCTGCTTAAACCCTCTTTGAGACCACACAGTTTCTTTCCCAAACTGAAATACGGCTTTGGCCTGCTGTGTATTCTACTCTTCAATGAAAGTAAATATTATGCATCCTCCTGTATGTAAAGAATGTGAACTTAACATATTTTAATTCAACAAACATTTTCACTTACATGTTATAGGCATATTCTTTGCTCAGAATTATACATATTATGTTAGAAAATGACAACAAAAGAAATCTATGACCATCCAACAGACTGCACTAGGGAAATAAAATCAGCATACACAAATTGCTGTAATTTGAAATTCAGTTTACAATAGAAGCTCCAAAGAACTTTTGGCAGCAGGAAAAATATACCTATCATCTCTACAATAATTTCATATTATCAGTAGATATGAGGGGCAAGGCAACTTCACAAACGGGATATTTTCCTCTCCAATTTTAAAAGATTAGTGGAATTCTAATGGCCACATAAGAAGAGAGGTATCACAGAGAAGAGGACAATAAATGTAAAGAACATGAATAAGAATGAGAGAAGGTGTATATACTACATTTGGAGGCTTATACGAACGGTGTATTAAGAATGGTCTTTAAAGCCCTATTAGGGGCTGGAGGATGAATGAGCAGTTAAGAGTGTTTCCTATCACTCTTTGGTGGAGTGGTGACATCATAAAGATTGGTAAGTATCACAAAATAGGCTGTTTATCATAGAAATAGGATCTACTAGAACACTGCATGTTTAATCCCTTGTTAATACAGTCATTCTAAGATTTTAAAATATGGTGAGGAATATCAAGCCATGCTTGTATCATATAGTTTTCTGTTACTCCTCAAAAAAGAAAAATCACGACAACCAAGGTGGCTTGAAACTTTATAGCATCATATTCTGGAGTTCTATAGGTCAGAAATCTAAAATAAGTCTCAAATTGTTTAAAGTCACATTGGCCATGGGGTCGCAATTCTTAGAGACTTAAACCATGATTCTTACCTGTCTTTTTCACTCTGGTTTCCTTTATCAAATCCAGAAATTGATTACAATCTTTCTTTTTATCTCTCCTGCCTCGATCTTACACTTATAAGGAACATTTATGATTTTGGTGAACACTGTGGATAATTCAGAACCACCTCTCCATCTGAAGATCATATGAGCAACAACTCAATTGTACCTTCAAATGCACTCCCCCTGTTCCATAAGATATTATACCACATCTTGGAAATGTCTAATAAAGAAGATGTAGAGATCTTGGGGTGACTGTAACTCTATTGTAGCAATACAAACAAAAACAGTTCAACACTCTAGGTCAAAAACATGTGATGATACATAGCTGAGACAGATGAAAGCATGCATGGTGTCTGCAATTTATACAATATGATAGTGCCAAAAGATGACTTCATTTTATGCGAACTGGTCAAGGAAAAATAACAGGTAAAGCCTCCATATAGTATAAGATGATGTCAGCAATGAAGGATAGTATTTAAACTGCTGTTGGGATAATATATGAAAGTTAGCAAACTGTGTGTATTTTGGTGATATTGTCTGTATTAATTTTCTCTTCATGTTGACTGAGTTCCTGACAAGGAATAAGTGTAATGCTATAGAGTTCAGTTGGTTGATTATTGGAGGATATCTAGTCTTCATGCAGACAAGAAATGGTGGTTAGAGCAATTGTGTGGCAACAGGAGGGGAACTCATTGCTCTTATCTCAGGAAGGCAGTAAACATAGAAAGTAGGTTGTTTTAGTGAGCACGCTTTCTCCATTTTTCTTTATAGTGTAGCACCTTTGCCCATGGGATGACTGAAACTCCCCATTCAGGGTGAGTCTTCCCTCCTCAGTTAATTCTCTATGGAAACTCTCTCACAGTTATGCCCAGAGGTGTTTCCCCTGGGTTATCCTAAATTCAGTCAAATTGACAATGAATATGAAACCTCACACTGCATATTTTACATCAGGCTGCAAACCTAAACTGCAATATAATAGAGACTACATTTTTAAATCCTGACAAGCAAAACAGTTACCACGAATCTTCAAATCTGCTTTATTTTTCCTTTTATTCTATAACATCTTCCATATATTTTCCTTATAAATCAAACCCTGGAGAAAAATTCATGAAAATTATTACTGACTCATAAAGTTGAGATTATAGCCCCCACCTCCGGTAACTTCTACAGAATACCACAAACCACTTATCAAACTGTTATGAAAGTCAAATACTTACCAATGACATAGGAAGGCAGTGTATATACATGAGTCATGACATATTTCATAAATCATGTTTATTCTTGAAATAACGAAATAAGATATATTTTATCTTGAGCTAATGAAAAAAGAAAATAAACAACATGTTATCACTTCACACAAGTTTTAGAAGAAAAGCCTATGTAATGACTTTATTATACTTCAATTCAAAACAGATTGTTGTATAATAAAGAAAATTATAATTGAAATAATCCTGGATTTTAATGAAGCAACTAAAAATGCATACAGGTAGACCAAAGTTGATATTTAACAACTAATTATTGACAAATACATGAATTATAATTCAAAGCAAAATAAATTTCTGTCAAGAAGTGTAAAACCTCAGAAGTATTTGCTAATAACTTTAACTATAACGCTAATCTTTAATATTTGTGAATAATAAAATTGTGAAATGTCATAATTACACAAAACACTGTAATCTTCATAAATAGGTTCCCCAAATTTCTCCTTCATGTTATTCTTGACTTCATTACATACACACAGATCTGAGCTTATTCTTCTTAAAGTCGGAAATAGTTAATCCTTTATCTTCATAAAACTTACCAGTGGCTTCTCTGTCTTTCAAGGCCATGTGGTTTGGTACTTGTGCAAATACCTGACCTGCAAGGACCACATTACTGTTCTTGGTGTCTTCCTTTATATCACTGACATTCTATTTATGTCGTGCCTGGCTCCTCTTGCTACCTCCTGGACTTTTGTACTTGATTCCAACAAAATGTCACCCCAAGAACTCCACACAGCCCTGTCTGCAAGTTGCTGACCACTTTCTAAAGCACAGACCTCATTTCCCACCAACTAGGCAGCCCTTCATACTGTGCTGCCCTGGAGTCCAACTGTCTGAGGCCATTGTCTAGTTTCTATCTTTGATTGCATTTCCTTGTTTTATCACTTATCTCTGCCAAAATCTAAGCACCACAACTGCAAGGGTTTCTGTTTCCATGGCTTTCCATTGTCCTGTCTCTAGTAATTTCCATCACATATGGCTCAGGGTGAAAGTCAGAGCACCTGTACAATGGAAGGCAGAGAGCACTTGTAACTCCCATTGCAAAGTATTCAGTACCAACTCTGATGTGCTGCACACTGACTAATGAGTTTAGGACTCACAGCATCACAGTCAGACACTTCTCCTAATATGTTACACAGACAAGACTCGAGTCACTGTTTTTCAGATAAGCAAAAAGTAATGTTTTGTCTTACAACTCTAAAATTTCATTAAAACCTGTTAACTTTGTCATACATTCCTGAGACTTCATCACTTACACTTACTTCACCACTTACACTTATGGAATATCAGTTTTCTTCTTTCTTTTTACAGCAAATTAAGAGTATTTTAATCAATGTATAATGAGACGTGAGCTGGCCAGAGTTGGAATCTCTGTCTGTACTTTTGCTCAAAGTTGGTATTTTTATGTAAACATTATACTCATTTGTTCAATTCTTACCTTAAATGTATTTTTTTGTTTTAACATTAAAATATACAGTGGTTAAAAAATAATGCCCCATTCTGAGTAACTTAACCCAAGGCTGCACATTCTTGTTTAAATTTACATTTTAAAAGGCTGTTCATTTGTATTTAGTTAAGTTTGAGAGAACTCTAGCCAATCAGCAGACAACCATTTATAAGGAGTGACACGGAGACATACCTGATGCAACAGCAAACTGGGAATTTTGAGCTCACGGCTAAAATCTCAAGTTCGTATACAGCATAGGTAGTGTAGACACAGAGGATAAATACTCTGAATGTTTTCCTTTCTGTAGTATGGTGATTAGATAATTGTTTCGTGTAACCTCTGACCCACTTAAAAATATTTGCTTGTAGTCCTCACACTTGTTTGGTTCATTTGCTTCTAATTAACTTGTTGAAACTATATTGCTTGAATTTGTGTAGCTTGAATCATAATGTTATGAATTTGTCTCTTAAAAAAACTTAAGGAATTTTGGCTCAGTAACTGAATTACTAAGGAAAATGCTTCAGAGGAAACTTATTTTAAGAGAAAACTCACTTTGTAAATTATTAGATCATGATTAGAATGTAAATATATACCTAGGAAAAATATGCTGTCTGTCAAGAAAACTTCAGAATGCACTAACATGAGTAGTAGGGATCTAGATAATTTTCCTTCCTCGTGTAGGTGAGAAAATGCCTGAGATCATACCTACTGTACTTGAAGGATTGTCTGTGCCTCACTCATATTCTTTTGTCCAAGCTACTGGTGTTCTTGATGAATAACTTTATTACCTATCTCTAGTCAAAGACAGACACTACACCTACAAATGAGCACCTCACAAAACATGGGGACAAATGCTGTCTGAAATAACTAAGCAGGATAATGAATAATTATCATATATTCTTCTTCATATGCTAAATGTAATTTGCCATGTACTAAAAATTCTTTTGGATGTATATAAGCTGATCTTTTACTAAATTATATTAATGATGCCTATTTTATACTAAACTTTGAAATTGTTAAATCAAAGAATAATGAGACAATTTCATTGGTTATAATCACTTTTACAAATATCATAAATTATGTTAACATTGGGTAATTGAAACAAATTTCACATCTCACTGTTTTAAATAAGCATTAATGAATGTTCCTCCTTCCTTCCTTCCTTCCTTCCTTCCTTCCTTCCTTCCTTCCTTCCTTCCTTCCTTCCTTCCTTCCTTCCTTTCTTTCTTTCTTTCTTTCTTTCTTTGCTTTCCCCTCTTGCAGTCTAAGGACTCCTTCCATGCAGAGAAGTGAGTTGGATCAGACCTGGAGTCTCAGGAGGCTTTTCCCATTGTTGTCACAAGTGTGTGCCAAGCTGTTTATTTCCTTGATCATCTGCAACACTTTGTTACAAAGACCTGCTCTGAGTTGTGTTTCATAGTAAATGAGAATAAATGCTTGGAATTAGACACACAAAAGCACAGCTAATACTTCTGCTTACTCTGAACATAAACAAGCAGAAACTGAAGTGAAACTATTAGTTCACATCTGCCAATCAACTGGAACTTGCATAGTCTCAGAAGAATAAAATGATGCAAGAGACATAAATCTATGTACATAAATGTTGACAAAGTAGAAGATGATAAGGGCATGGCCCTAGAAGTACTTAATTTGGGCAGAATTCATTTGAGACCTCTTGATTAGTGTGTACAATAACATCTCTGCAAGGACATTATAATGTGTCTTCTTATCTTATATTCATATTTTATTTCAAAGAACTATTATCTATGTTGTTACAAGTAGAATGCAGACTGACACACACACATACACACACACACATATATATATATATATATATGTATAAGTATATATACATATATATGTAAAATGTTTTCAATTATAACCCACTATCTGCATCACATTATATCATCAATATGATCATAACACTACAGGAGATCTATCGAACCACTGTTCACGGCAATTACAACAGGTGCTTTAACTTTTCTTTATGGTGACTGGAGAATATGCTGAGGAAAATGTCTTCACTGTTACTTTCCTCACTTGACTAATGAAATAATAATTCTATTGCTCCCTTATCTACACAGTCCATCTGTGTCTCATACACTTAACAGCCAAAAGTTTCATATTGCTCTAGGAACACTGATAACAACTGTGCTCATCACATCTATGTAAAGAGCAATCTCCCTTTTGTTTTGTAGCCCACACACCTCAGTGAAGTTCAGTTAATCCAAAACATCATTAATCCAAATGTATCATCCATATTAGTCAATATTATTAGAAAGCAAAATTTCTCTGGTTATTGTTATCAAGACAGTGAGACCAAGACATTTCATTTCATTTGATAATTGAATAAACAAAAGTTAGTAAATCCACAATTCTTCATAAGGAGGACAATACAGTTATAACCATGAGAGTTAATCTTGGTTGTCAAGTTGACTCGATCTAGAGTCATCTAGGAGACAAGCCTCTGGATATGCCTACTAGTAAGTGTTTTAATTAGATTAACTGAAATGTGAAGATCCACGATAAAGGGGTGCTGCTAGCTGAGAACCAGAATTCAATTCCCCCTGCTTCCTATTCGTGAGTACAGCTTGACCAGTTGATGCTCTCACATCCTGGACTCTCCCACCATAGTGGACTGTACCTTCTATGAGCCAAGATGAAGCCTTTCTCATATATCCTGATATTTTTCAGAGTGTTTTCTCATACCAGGAACAGAAACTAAGACAAATTGTACTTCGTAGAAACTGGCATTCTGTTTCTGCAGCTCCTTCTGTCATGATAGTTTGCTTTCCCACCTAGTGAATGCAGGCTGACTTTGTGACCTTCTGAAATAAAGGAAGATCCAGACCTAGATTGCAGTCTTCCTTGCTCCATGTCTTTTCTACTCTCAGAACCCAGAGCAGCTGCCCTCTGAATAAGCTGGGATAAATTTTTTAGAGATTGACTCCAAGTGGAACAGTGAAAAGACATCCACTTAGGGATGTCAAGTCTACACATACTTCAGCCAGCCTGACAGTTGCCACAGTATATGAGAGGAGAGAACCTAGTGAACAGTATTTGAGCCTGAATAAATTACAATCATCAAATTGGACAGTTAATTTATGAACTCCTCAGCAATATTTAACTATTGTTTTTAGCCATTAGGCTATCCTGTATATATAAAGCAGAGTAATTGATTCAAGTGGAAACCCAAAACAAGATGGGGTGGTACTGGAATCTTACAGAAGCAAATTAGAACAGCTTCCAGAATGTCAGAGTAACATTCTCACAGGAGCTCTAGGAACCAGGAAGTCAATGAGGTTTTGGTTTGCATGTTTTCATATGGCAACCTGTTCTGTCCTACTAGGTAAGCTGAAAAAATTATTACTTAATTTAATGGGCCAGTTGTGTATTGCTCAATAAAATTCAGGATCTCATTTTATAGAAAGGCTAAACTTTGGGACTCTTACTGAAGAACAATTTTCAGACGCAGAGATTCAAGACAGATAACTGTCCACAAGCAATACAAGCAGCATCTTATTTAGTAGATCTAGAGAGGACTGTGGGACTGTGGTTTTAACCACAAGTGTTTGGCCCATGGTACCCACTCCATCTACCATATGGACTATGGGTTGAATTTGGTCCATAGTTATGTTCACTCTATTCTGTGATGTGACCACACCTGAATATCCAAATATTCCCTTCAGTTAGTCTTCCTTTTAGTACTTTTATAATGCTCAAATCATCTTATCACAGTGACAAAATTTGTCTTACTGTGTGTGAAGACCTTTCATCGTAGCAATATTTACAAAGTGACAGGTTACTTTCCTTTTAGGAATATTTACAAAGTGATAAGGACTCTTTTTAATTGCATTTTTGCTTCCAAGATTCCAGAATCTGGGCAATCCAGGAAGTAGACCCACTAACTATGTACATGGTGGAAAGTTGCTATGAACATAAACATTCTTGAAAATTGAGTTAGGGAAAACATGCTTGGTTTTGGGTTTGGTACATGTATATAAAGAGAAAAGACAAACATAGGTTAAATTATAAATCCCATATTATTGCAAACATACAATAATGTGTGTGTGTGTGTGTGTGTGTGTGTGTGTGTGTGTGTGTGTTTGTGCGCGCGCGTGTGCGTGCCAAAATGAGTCATATGAGGAAGTTAGGGTGCAACTTTGTAAGGTTTGTTCTCTTCTGCTACTTCTACATGGCTTCAGAAGATCGAATTCAGTCATTAAACTTACTTGGAAATCACATTTCCTCACATAGTGCCCCTACTGGCCCCAACATATCTATCAACACTACATTTGTTAGCGAAGGTCATATAATGTGTATATGCACAAACACATAAATAAGAAATAAGATAATGAGATTCATTGTAAAGAATCACCTATAGGATTCTGTAGACTTGGGAATTGACAAACCTAATGTGTTTAAAAAAAAAAAAGGTAACATTTTATTGACTTCAAAATTGGCGGTAGATGAATAGGTCACGGAAATGCAGTCTGTAGAAATAGTAACTATAATCAATTCAAGAAGATAAATCTGGCAGTAGGATCAGGATCCATTCCTGGTGCATGAGCTGGCTTTTCGGAACCAATTACCTATGGTGAGATACCCTGCACAGCCTTGATGCGGGGAGAGGGGCTTGAACCTTTCTCAACTGAATGTACCAGGCTTTGCTGACTCCCTGTGGGCAGCCTTACCTTTTCGGAGGAGACAATGGAGGGTGGGTTGGGGGCAAAGACTAGGGGAGGGAGGGAGGAGGAAAGACAGGGAGATCTGTTATTGGTATGTAAAATGAATAAAAAATTTCTTAATAAAGAAAAATAATAATAAGTCATAGAACCAAAAAAAAGATAAAACTTTTTAATTTGGTGGTTATAAAAAGGGGCTCTTTGTGCATTTTGAGTTTTATTGTTCAATTGCTTATTACATCTAGAAAACATGTATGTGGCTGAGCATAGCTGCAGTGAATTTGGGGGCTTGTATCTCACATGATTTTCAAGGGATCATTTTATACAATGTTCTTTATTTCTTTGACTGTGTATTTTACAATTTATGTTAATTTCAAATTGCTTGAAGAGGGTATTTTGACAGATTTATAATAAGAACACAATGCATTATTTATATGAGTATGTGCAATTGAAATGATAGCTCTAGCTTGAGTATATACTTATAAACAAATGAATAAACAAATACAATGCAACCATGACTTCTTTCTTTCTCAGTATTTTCTATTTATGTCTGTTAATTGTGCATCTATAAAAAGCACCTTGATGTCTATCAAAAGATTAAAGACAAGAAAAAAAACTGCACTGTTTCAAACAGATGGAATTTCTACTATAATCTTCTAATTTTGTTTATTTTTCCCTTTCATTAAAAATGGATTTTTTGCACATACTATGTGCTGATTATAGTTTCCCATTCCTCTACTCCCCCCAGCTTCTCCCAACCCCTTCCAGGTCCACCCCATTTCTTTCATGAACTGGGCCTTCAGGCAAATCAGAAATTGGTTGGAAAACAAACAGGCTTTATGTGATGATAATAATATAAAATAGAATATAATGCAATAAAATATAATAATATAACACAAAATTAACACATTAGAATTTTTTAAAAAAGCAAACAGAAAGAAACAAGTCTAAGAGAAGTCACAAGAAACAGAGAGTCACTCATTCACACACTCAGGAATCTATAAAAATACTATCTTGAAAGACATAATATATATGCAAAGGTCTATAGGGTAAAAAGAGAAGAGAAAAAATATGTAAATAAAATTACATTAAAATAATTGGACAAAAATTGAAAAACAGTAGAAGAGCCCTGAAACAACATTATGCAGTAAAGAACCTGCAAAGATGCTGTTGAGTTGGTTTTTGGCAGCCTTCTACTCCCGGGCATGCAAGCAGCTTATTATTGTGAGTAGTTTGCTTCCCCAGTGAGACTCCCTTTGATGAAACTAAATTTTCATTTGCAAATAGTTATCAATTAGAGATTGCTTTTGAGTTAGAGATAGTGGTATGTTTTCATTTCTATTTTCAGCTCTAGGACCCCAACTGGTACAGATTCATGCAGAATCTAGGCCTGCGGCTTTAGTCTCTGTTTAAAGATGTGTTTGTTGATGATGTTGATTTAGATGATCTTGAGTTTTTGGTGTCCTCCATCCCATCTGGCTCTCAGACTCTTTCTGCTTCCTCTTTCTCAAGGTTCCCTTATACCTGAGTGGAGGATTTGATGGACATATCCCATTTAGGGCTGAGTGTTTAAAGATCTCTCACTCTCTGCATATCTGATGTGGGCCTCGGTATTTGTTCCCATTTGCTGCAGAAAGAAGCTTCTCTGATGATGGCTGAGGAATGAATTGATCTGTGAGTATAGCAGAATGTCTTTAGGATCCACTATATCACTATAATTCATTTTTCAGATCAATTCTGTTTGGTTTTACCATAGGTCTCTGGGATAGCTAGTCTCTTTTTCTTGACCACCCAAGTCGTGTCAGGTATGGGTTATACCTCATGAACTGGGCCTTCAGGCAAATCAGAAATTAGTTGGTTACTCCTATAAACTTTGAGCTACCATTGCCCTAGAATATCTTTCAGGTAGGACATCATTGTGGATCAAAGTGTTTGTGGCAGTATTGGTATTTACATTTCTCATTTGGTAGTATGCAGAATATCTTTCTGTACCAAAGATACTAGCATTTAGGTGTATCATCTCTATTTAGGGACCAGCTGAACATTCCATATTTAATGAGTTGTGTAGGTATAGTCTTCAGCAATGGGGTCTTGCTGTCAGTTTGTGGAGAGCAACATAAAGTCTTGTCAACAGCCTGGGTTTTTAAGGGTTCCCTTGGAACCTCTTTGGCCAAAAGTCAATTAGATACAACTCATTCCCTGTCCTGGAAATTTCTTTTGGTGACAAGAGGTGTCCAGTTGTGTCTCTGTCTTCCTCATTATTTGACAATTCCTTTGCATGTTTATGTCTTTTTTCCTGTATTAGATTTTCATACAACCCCTCAAGTGGCCATTAACTTTAGCTGTCTCTCCCTGTATTCCATCCTTCGTTTATCTCTATACCCATTCCCACCTGATCCTCCCATTCCAGATTGTCCCTATACGTCCATAACTGCCTATTCTATTTCACTTTCCTGGGTAGATCTGTCTCACCCAAACCACATTTAAAATATTATGTGTAAATGAGTATTGTTTTTGGAATCAAATTACTACAATTAATTTCTGGTGAGCTCTTAATTAACAAGTACATATCTAATTTTCCCTGCATTAAACAACTAACTGAAAGAGTTACTGATGTTAATCTCAATTAATGTCAATGTGATGAGATATAGAATTCTCAGGCACACCTGGCTCCGGGAATGTCTGTAGTGGACTGTGTTGACCCATTTCTGGTCCTGGGCTCTGAACTGATCAGCAGGAGAAAAAGAGCTGAGCACTAACAGTTGTCACTGTTTCTTGAGTGTAGATGTAATGTGACCAGCTACCTCAAACTACTCCTGCCGTGATCCCTGCAGACAGTAGCCTTGAATCATGAGCCAGAATGAGGACTTCCTCATTTAAGTTGCTTTTGTAAGGGGATTTTATCACAGGAACCAGAAGAGCAACTAAGACAGTGGTTTTCTCTTACCTGTTACTTTTTATGAATTGTGACTCAGATACAGAAGATCCATGCAAATTTATCAGTACTAATTATTGCTTTGGATCACAACAATAGTACCTTTGTCGAGCAGCAAAATAGCAGCATCCAGTTGGTGACTGGAAACTGGAAAGCTTTCTGGAAGAATACACAAAGTCTTTGAAAACTGACTACATTTTTCATTCATGCAGACTACAGATAGGAGACTGTAACACTGGCTGATCCTGCTTGCCACCCTAGGACCACTTGAAACTCACTTTCTGATATCAGGTATTGCTATTTAAAGGCAATAATCACATACTTGTTCACTCATCCCATATTTATAAGAGTCACTGAATAATGGACATGATTTTGGGGGCTAAAACTAACCATATTTCTGGTTTTTCTTTTAAAATGTTGAAATTGCTAACTTAAAAAAAAATCTTCAAAATCCTAGAACCTGTGATCTTTAAACTGTCTTATTCAAATACATTTCACTTGGTCTTTAAACTTTCACATGCTATGCATTCCCAGATTTAAACCTAAATTTCAGTAATACAATTTAATTTTTAAAAACACATACTGAATTTTTGCATTCTTAATATCTAAGAGTTTCATAATACTATATTTTTAAAATAAAAATATTGCACTGTAGAACAAAAACACAGCAATAGCTAATTTACCCCCAAAGTCTCAGGTTTTCCTTCCTACCTGCTTTTTCACAGGTAATAATCAGTTCCACCTGAGTAATCATCTAGTCTCTCTACTTTATCCTCTTTGTCTTCACTTCTCAGTTCTAATCCATCATCAACCCTTAGCAGTACTATCTAAGGAGAATTCTGTTCAAACTCTATTCAGGATGCTGTGGCCACAGTCCACCCTGCCCCCATCTTTCCTCATGACTGTTCCAATTACGGCAACCTGTGAGCCATCAATATGATACACCAAGCAGTCTTCAGTTCAGATTTCATCAATGCTAAGTCTTGCCCAGAGCCTTCCTTGGGATCCCTTCACCTCCAGTGAAGTTTGCATTGATCTCACAGGAACTCGATGTACTTCTCAGTAAGTTCACGTGATTTTATGTTTTGTTTTGTTTTGTTTTTCTCCTTTTTTATTAAGAGATTTTCTATTCATTTTACATATCAACCAGAGATTCCCCTGTCCTCCCTCCTCCCACCCCCCAACCCTTCCCCCCCAACCCACCCCCACATTCCCACTTCCTGCAAGGCAAGGTCTCCCATGAGGTAAGTTCATGTTTTAAGGACCCTTTTTATACTTCTTCAACATGATAATTTTTCTCCCTTTGGAGTACACGGCTGTGCTAGTCACCTTGCCCAATCAATGTCTAAACACCTGAATCAAGGAAATTTAAGATCCATATTTAGCAATATTTCCACCAAACACTTTTTTTTAAAGCACTTTATTTTCTAGAATGACTGGATGCTTCAAATGCAATAATAATAATTACTATTATTATTATTATTATACATTTTAATATATTTATTATATATAATAATATACAATTATAATATAAAAAGTATTCATAATAATAATAAATTGTATTTTTCATACCCTGCCCTTCAGTGGATTATTTCAATATGGATCTCTAGTTAGTATTACTGTAAAATTTGCCACTAATCAGTAGTGAAGTGATAGCTGGTAGATTTTAACCGTGGGGATTAGGGAGATGTAATAGGAGACAAAGGCTGAAGTTTTAGGTGGACTGCTGGAGTAGAAGACAAGCCGCTCTGGTGAAAGGTGGACTCTACTACATTTGTAGACAGACTGCTGTGGTGGTGGGTGGTCCAATGTGGCAGGAAGTGAGCTGCTATGGTTGGGATTGCACTGTTGTTTTTGAAGGAAGAATGCTGTGGCTGTTGGTGGACTCTTGAGAACTGCTGGGGTGCTGGGTGGACTTTTGTGGCAGTAGGTGGACTACTAGAGTGATTACATCAAGTGTACAGGGTGCACCCTGAATTTGTCAGTGCACAAGCCTAATCTGGTCTTCAAGATATTAAGTTGCATAATAATACTGTGTCTTCATGTCATCCAATATTCATCTATGTGTGATTTTCAAACAATTCATGAATGTTCTCATTTTTAGTATTTTTTTCCTGGTGTCATGTGTCCTATGACCAAATGTCTGTTTGAGCTTAAAATAATAAATATAAACTGTTTTATATATTGTTAAGTCTTTAAGTATTTTCAAACAGTGATAAGAAAGTTATGAATATATTTTTTATTTTAAAAGATGGGTTTATTAATATTTTCTAGTGCTCACTCTGACTCACATAATTAAATATATGTGAATTAGCAATGACCATTCTGTTAATGACTAAACAACATTATTATTAAATTATATGGGCAAACATAAGTGAGGAAAAATGTTTTTCATCTACTGTATAAATTGTTTCTCATCTGAATGCAAGCTTATCAGTGATTTATCGTTTCATAAAAGTATTATATAAAATACGTTGAATGAGTATGAATTTCTAATCTCAGAATAATAAAGGTTTAATTTTGCATTCATTATTTACAGAAAATTATTCTGGGAATTTTAGCTATTTAATAATTAGTTTTATTTAGATAAAAATAGTTTATGATAGTTATAATATGATACAAAGAAATAGAGAAGACTACAAAAAACATAGGTGTAGGTTATTGTGTGAGAATTCCTGTTATTTATCTATTCCAATAAATGAGTAAACATAGAATCACCTTCCTCATAGGGAAATTTCCTTTCCCATAAACTGCCAACTATTTTCTTCAGTGGACCAGGGTCATGCTTCTGTAGACTGTTTATCTTCAAGCCATAAAATTCATAAGAAAATAAATTAGCTTTGAGTATTATGTGGAAGGATTCTATTTAGTAAACTAGAAGTAACCATGAATAATCTATCTAGTTTTAAATCTTATTTTTTTAACAAGTGAAGAGATAGTGCTGCATAATTCACAATTTCCAAAATGGAAATGATGTAACTGAGAGCAGTCATACCAAGTCCAAGAATTAAATACTGACAGATATGACACACGCATGCAATATAAACACCCTGTTGGATGCATAGACCAGTCACAAATCACAAATTGTTTTTGGAAAAGGAGATTTGCTTACTACACTGTTAGGTTCGTCTTTATCATGACTTCAAAAATATTCATTGGTTAAGGTTATTTTTTCAAAATTTTGCTTTATTTTATGTTTTCTTATACTATGTGTCTCTATTACACTATCACACAGTTCTACATTTGTTTGTGTGACTTCCTGTCTGTGCTCTCTTTCCTTCCCATGGTAGTCATTGATGGTATAGATTATATTCACTTCTGCCATTACCATAAGCTTTGTTTTCACAGATGAATTTATTATATGCCATTAGCAATATCTAAGAGTTCTTTAGTACATAACTGAATGTCATAAGAAATAAAATGAAGTATTTTTGAAAGTATCCATTCTGTGGGCAGTGACAGATAAAAAAATAATTCTAATTGGGGCCAGGTGGTGGCGCACGCCTTTAATCCCAGCACTCCGGAGGCAGAGGCAGGTAGATCTCTGTGAGTTGGAGGCCAGCCTGGGCTACCAAGTTAGTTCCAGGAAAGGCGCAAAGCTACACAGAGAAACCCTGTCTCGAAAAACAAAACAAAACAAAACAAAACAAAACAAAAAAAAAAGAAAAGAAAAGAAAAGAAAAGAAAAGAAAAGAAAAGAAAAGAAAAGAAGTAATTATAATTGGGATAAGATAATTTCTGATCTCCAGGTCAAAATCCCTGCTGTTTAATCTACACATCCACCGGGGTATTTCCCAAAAACAATGATGAAAATTAATTCTTTTATTCATTGTTTTTGTTGTCTTAATTTATTTTTATAGTCCAGGGTCCTTTCACAAGCCAAGTAAGCACTCAACCACTGAACTACATCCCTAATTAGTCTGATATAGGGGAAAAAGGAATTTTCTTTCCTGTGTGTATAGTAGAAAGCTGAAAACTTTGTGCAAACAGATGTAAATATTTATAAATACTAGATATAGTTCTTTATTAAATATTTTTATTATTAATGATAAATATGCTTAAATTATAATGGAAAAGGTTTTTAATGTTTTATTTCCTCTTGATTGACAAAATAGTGCATAGTTGGAGGCTACAATACTGGTGGCAGATACGTACTGGATAGTCATCTAATCAAGCTATTTTACTTATTCATTGTAGAAAACATTACTTCTTTATATTATAACATTTTCCAAACACCAATGATGTAATGGAAAACTTGTTAAAAGACATTCACATCAGTTTTCTCCAGAGAACTCTCTGATAAGTCGTCCAACCCCTTAACCATATGTATCTTTGAGTGACACTAAATGGACTTAGTAGGTTCTCTCTCTCTCTCTCTCTCTCTCTCTCTCTGTGTGTGTGTGTGTGTGTGTGTAACAATAAAAATTAAGTCTTTAATTTAAGAGATAGTGGAAGGAACACAGGAGAAATTGGAGCAGGGAGAGGGAGAGAAGAAATGATATAAATATAAGATTCATGGATGATATTCTAAAAAAAAATACATTTAAAAACATAAAAAATTGTCAGAAAAAGACATTACAAGTCACAAGGTTTATGGAGGAAAATAAAACTCTTTCATCATCAGAGAAGTCCAGATCAAAACTATAATGCTACCTCACCTTGATTGGGTTGACTGCTATCAGAAAGTCAAAATTGACACAAGCTGGAATGAATGCAGAAAGAGGGAATAGCTTGTGCACTGTAGATGGAAGTAGCAGCTAGCACAAACATTATGGAAACCAGTGTGAAAACTTTTTGAATGGTAAAAAAAAAAATCTTTATGTGAATTTCAATTCTGACCCGGTCTCAACCACAGCCACCATGATCAGGACTCAGTTAAATCCTGTTCTTCCAGAGAGAAGCCAAAGTCAACATGAGATACTTTCATCATCAAACGAGTGTATGGCAATTCATATATGCATATTTTGAAACTGATGTATGTATATGTGTTGCTACTTGTATTTCTCTTAAATGAATAGCATATAACAAAGTAGTCAATTAGTGCCAAATTTCATCAATCTACTGCAATTTAAATGCTACTGAAAATTGTGATATAATTTCTATAGATACAAAAACTACTTTAAAAAGTGGTTTATTTAAATGTGTAAAGGAAACAAAAGTCAGATGAATATAGTTAATTTTACTCATACCTGAAAAATTCGTACAACTGTTGCTCAAGAAGCCTCTATAATATCTCCCATGTGCTGAAGGTAAATGAAGATATTTAGTGTTTGAAATGCAAACATGTGCCGGGCGGTGGTGGCGCACGCCTTTAATCCCAGCACTCGGGAGGCAGAGCCAGGTGGATCTCTGTGAGTTCAAGGCCAGCCTGGGCTACCAAGTGAGCTCCAGGAAAGGCGCAAAGCTACACAGAGAAACCCTGTCTCGAAAAACCAAAAAAAAAAAAAAAAAAAAAAAAAAAAAGAAATGCAAACATGTTAGCAGAATAGACTTCACATTATAAAAAGTGAGGCAGACAACAGGCAAAAAATATAACAAAAATCTGTAAAACATTTACCAGCATGTGACAAGCATTAGTAGAAAAGAAGTTTCAGTAGAGGACAGGAGGTTGACATTGAAGATAGACAGTGGGTTTAATTTAATTTTTAAAATTATTTTGGGGACAGAAAAGCACATTGCATGTATACGGAAGACAAAGGACAACTTTCAGAAATAAGTTCTCTCCTTCCACCGTGTGGGTTTGGGTTCTGGGACTGACCTCAGGTGGTCAGACTTGTGGGCTAGACCCTTTAATAAAAGGTGTTTTGTTTGTTTGTTTGTTTATTCTAAGGATAATTACTTCTTACAGCTTGTTTAATTCCCCCCCCAAAATTATAGAGACAGCATTAGCTATTGTAGTGTGTGTATAAATATCTGCAGTATAAGGAAAAGCCAGGGCCAAGGTCCTGTGGTCAAAACAAGTGTCCTATAACAAAGAATATGAAGGAAGTCCATTTGGCTTGATGATGGTGACCATGTAGGAGCATTTACTCACTGTTTTAAAGCTTCTAATGGTATTTTCTGAGTTGCCAAGATGTTGATAAAAATGTAATTTAGTATAAAGGAGTTTAATCTTATTTCTTCTTACTTTTTTATTAATCTTTATAACTTACATTACAAAGTAACAGGTTTCACCATAGTGTTTACATACTTTGTTCTTGTTCATCTTCCAAAAGACATGTATTTGAGAAATGACATCATGGCATGGAGAAAGAGGGATGGAGTCATAAAGCAGACTCAAAAGGACAAATAGCAGATTTTCCACCACATGCAGAATACACACACACATTTCAAAACCAACCTTATGTGGATAGAATTGAATATGGTTTTCTTTTATAACACCAGGTCTCTTAATCAATACATCTTAAGGAAAATTTACTTTTTTCTTTTGCAATTCATCTTCTCTCATCAGCTCCAGTTCTTCAGCATTTTCCTGTTTCTGTTAATAAAATAACAGCATGAAAGTGCTTTTAATACTTTTGTTTCCCATATCCTCTCCCCATTTATTTATTTTTTAATATTTAATTTTGAGAATTCCACATAAATCGAGTCGTAGATTTAGTAAATGATCTCCAAGCACCACCCCATGCTGGGGAGATATTGGTAGTGGTTAGTTGCTGGAGGAGGCAGAATCATTCATCGTTGAAAATATGGCGACTGGCAGGTTTCTCATGAGCCCATTTCCCCCATAAATATAGTCCTTTTACTGCTGCTTCAAATTCTCCATTTCAAATTTGTGCCCCTCAGAACTGTCATGAGAAGTTCTGTGTAGCCTCCTGGCTCTCACATCTTAATCTAATACTGTACAAGGCTTTCACATTAATTGTGATTAATGGTAAGTTCTTCTGTTAACCAGACCCAGGGGGGTAAATCAATAATGCTGAAGGATGGGGTTACAGCTACTGTTGAATTTTATCTTCCAACAAACCCTTCATCTCTGTCCCCTACAAACTGAGTAATCATTTAGCCTGGGCTCCATGAAAAGCTAATTGTATGTTAATGCATGGCATTTTTAGTGGGTTTTCAATATTCTTCAGCCAAAGTGTTGCTTCTCGTGCTCAGTGAATCAGCAACAAAAGTAATGAGAAGCTGACTCTGAAGTGAGAACAGTCCCAAGGTGTGGAGTCTGCCGGATAAATGGAAAAGTTTGATTGATATGGTACCTTTAATTCATAGGATAGGGCATCTTCCAGGGCAAACAAAACTCAAAAGAGTTCAAGTGCTTCAGAGTATGAGGAAAGTATATATTTTTTTAAAAAAATCCAATTACATTTGTTTGTAAAGATAGTATGAATACAATATGTAAGACATCCCATCACTTGAAATGTTTGACAAAATTGTTGATTCTGTGGAATCTCAAAGGTGGGGAAGGCAGAGTAGTATCTTGCCATAGCCAATCCCTTAAGGTTATATTGAACTTGGAAATGTACAAAGGAAAAGTAGTAATAAAATAAGTTGACTTAGGTGCAGAGAGATTTATTTTTTAGATTAAAGAGAACTTAGAGTAGAACAAGTTGATAATGTTGCATGGAATGATTTGTGTGTACATATGTGTGAGTATGTGCATAAATATGCATGTGGATGTGTGCATGTGGATGCATGTATGTATGTAAACAATATGTGGACACCAGATGACTTCCCTGATCACTCCTCACCTTATTTTTTAAGACAGAGTCTCTCACTGAACCTGGAACTCATTGATTCAGCTAGTCTGGTTGGCCAATGATCTCTAAGGTCACTCATCTCCCCCATATCCATCGCCCCAATGCTGCAATTAATGGCATACGTCACTGTACCTAACATTTCACATGGCTGCTAGGGTTTTTCATGGTTGTGCAGACTGCACTTACCAATATAACCATTTCCTGAGCCATACATGGAATCTCCTGAGGCACATATCTGCTTTCCTGGTCTTCCTAATTTAACACATGGTTTGTAAGACTCTAATTCATTTGCTGTTTCTATGCATATGAACTATCTGGTTTTGTGGGTGAACAGAACTTTACAAAAGTTGATTTACAGCCATATGGCCTCGTTTTAAGGTTTGGCTCACAGTGATTTTCGTCAAGTAAGTCATTTTACCTTTGCAAGTTTCACTGACTTTGCATTTGAATGATTTTCTTAGCTAGCTGATCTCTAGAGCCAAGGCCTATAGAAAGAAAAGTCCTTGTGAACAAAGAAAGAAGTAGAAGAAGGAATATATATGAAAAGCCATATAATTCAATTTGAAATGGAAGCTCACTTACTTCAATTATTTCTATTAAGTCAAGGTTTATAGATATGTGGTCAGAGCAATTCTCCCAATGCCAGCCTTGCATGCAATGGTCACTTTATATGAAATCAGAACAATAATTTAGGGAGCTCCAGAGATCTGTAAACCCATTAGAAAAATCCATTTGACTGCATTTGTTACAATTAGAAATGGAGAGAGAGAGAGACAGAGAGAGAGAGAGAGAGAGAGAGAGAGAGAGAGAGAACTCAGTCATCTGCAGAAACCTGACTTCCAAGAAGCCTAAATGTTCCACACAATAGTTCCGTGTTTTTGTTTTTGTTTTTGCTTTTTATACATTGATAGGATTATCACTCTGTTCATAATTTAGCTACTGCTTTGAATTTGGTTTGGCAAGCATATTATTAAAAGTTATCCAAGACTGTTCAACAGAATTCAGTAATAAAGCATACATATTTTACTTCTCTTCTAGGTATTATGCTAATTACATTGAAACATATACAGAGAAGGACATGTTCAACTTAAAGTAAAAACTACATGAATCACATATTTTAGGATGTGATTGTCTATGTTATAAATTAAATCCTAAATTCTAAAAACAATGCTTTAATATACTTTAAGTGGTATAAAGAGTATATGGCCTGAAACTCTGTGTCTCTCAGCTCCCTTAAGTCAGATCCAAAAGAAACACGGAGAAAAATCTGAAAGAAGTTAAGAATTAGATGCAATTCCAAGGTGCTTTTGTGACATCTGCTCCCTGTATTACACACAAGATTGACTTACATAATGAACGATATTTTCAAGATATCATTAATCATATCAGTTCCTTGTATAGTCAAGAAGTTACCCTAGGTAGTTGACTTTAATCAGAGTAGCCTTTAGTAGAAGAATTCACCCTGGCTAATATCAGTAGAATTTAGACATACTCAAATTCAGGAAAGACATGATAGTCAGAGACATAGACCCACAGTGATACTACATTGCTAGCTTGAAGATGAAGATGATCATGTGTAGAGAACCTTCATGGTCCTTAGAAATGAGGAGGAGTTTCTCAGACAACACTCTACAAGAAATGAGGGCCTTAGTATCACAACCTAGTTATACTGGATTCTTCCCAGATTCTAAGTGGACTATAATCTCCTTCTTCCTCAAAACTGGTGGATAGGAATCCGTTCCAATGAAACTTAGTTAAAATTTATGAAACCTTAGAGACAGTATAAACTGATCCTGTCCATGGATAGGAATTGATGAGTATTCTTCAAGATGCCAAGTTGTTAGGAATTTGTTTTATAGAAATAAGATACCATTTCTGAAGTCTCAGATTAATATTACACACAAAATTAAATTCACATTGATGAAAACTCTAAGCCAAAAAAATACAACTGTGAAATCTTAGAAAAAAGTACAGGACAATATTTTCATGGTCTCTGATCAAGGAAGGATATTTTAAAAAATATTTTAGAAACATACTCCATAAAGTGAAAATAGAGTAATTAACGTAGCTACATCAAAAAATTAAAATAAAACTATTTTATTAAAAAATAAAAACAAATTAAACATGCAATGCTGTTTTATTAACACATTACTTCATTAAGTGATTGATACATAACAAATGGAATGTAATACCAATCATTAACAAAAAGTCAATGCATTAGAAAAATGGAAAATTTATGTAAAAATGGAAATTAAATGGAGCTGAAATGGCATTTGTATAACAGGAGCAATTAGATAATTATGGGTATTTAAAAATAATTTATTCCATAGCCATCATATTGATCAACAAAGTTGGAGGATGTAGATGCAAATCATTGAACTGGTTATCAGATGAAGGGGCATTTAAAATATTTGTTTGGAAACTAATGAGAAATAATCATTTTATAATGTAATTTGGGACTATCTAATAATATTGAGGAGGCTTATTCCTCATCAATCAGCAAGTTTATTTCTAGGGTACACTTGAGAGAAAATTTCACACATATTTACATACAGAAAAGAGAAAAGGTGCCATTTTCAGCTTTATTTCTACTACTCAAGAATGCTGATTATATAAATAAAGGTCATTCCAGCATGTTGTGTACTGGTGGGTGATAATAGCTAACAAGAATTACATGTAGTCCTTTTAATTGATAAAATGTAAGGTCCTAAATTTAACAACACATTATCTAGTTCTGTGAAGTCTCTCCTTTGTCTCTTCTCTTTAAACTACATATATAGCATTAGTTCATGCACACACATACACACACACTCACAGACACATGCACACACATACACACACACTTACTCATGCATGCACATGCATGCACACACACATTAGCTAGTTTTTCATTGTCCTGGAAAATTGATACTTATGTAATACCAAATACTGTTTTACAACATGTGAGAATGGGTGCTTGTATTGATTAGTCATGTTACTGCAAATTCAAGATAAGGATTCTTTTGTCTTATGAATGAAGGAAGAGGCGTGGCTGCAAGGGTATTCTACTGGTCATAATTAGAATGGTCCTTGAAATGTAGACAGAGAAAACATTGGAAAAGAAAACCCTTCTGTCACTGTGAAAGCTAGCCAGCAGGGAGAAAGTTTTTCAATTGATTTGAAATGAATTTCTCTGTGCCCTGCATCGAAAGCATGGTATTTTCAGCAAAATCGTTTAACCCTGTAGTTTGGGCGGTTAACAAAGGGAAATGGCAATAGCCTGTGGTTTGGGGACTCCTGGATCCTCTCTGCCCTTCTTCTGCTGCTACTTCTACCATCCCTGCTGTTTCTTAGAGAGATGTTCCATTCCTCGAACTACAACTTTAGATTAACAGCCCCTATTTTCTGAGATCAACATTATCCACACATGTAAGGCTACCTATGGCATGCACCATTGGTGTAGTATTCTTGAAATAGCAAAGCAATAAGGTGAGCAAGCTCCTTCCTGGTTGTACTATGCTGTGGATGGTGTCATTAAGGGAGATCAAATGACTACAAATGAGGAGCTTGAGGGAGACATCTGGTACAGAAACAATTCTGCAATATTAAACCGGTTTATAACAATATTAGAATGTCTATGTCAAATCCTCAATCTAAGATAATTCATTCATGTATCTGAGGACTATGGAGAAGATACTTCACCTTGAACATGATTTCAGAAAGAATTCTTTAGTGCAAGGACTTTTAGTTTGACTCTGTAAGGGAGTATTTCTTCCAAGTCACATCAGAAAGCCAACTCCATCACAAGGGAGATCATCAAAACTTGTGTCACACCATCATCATAATAAAGTTTTAGATTAACCAAGTCATTTTCCCACTCCCTATTGCTCATCCAAAACAGGCGCTCTTTTTCTGGTTTACTCACCTAGCCATACTTTCCTGTCCCATGTTTTAATAACCTGTACAGACTGCATTCTTGTGTACTTCAGGAAGACACTTCAAAAGTACTTTCTGCCTTCGTTATTACAGTGATTGATATATGAGAATCAAATCCTCACCAAAAGTCTCTCTCCAGTCTCCTGCATTCTATAAGTATAGAAAGTTGGTTAGTCAGCTTTATGCTAACTAACTTTCATAGCATCTGAAGATGCCAAATTGGCTGTTGTGGGAAGGGTAG